>JNEM01006123.1:0-10246 GCA_000697335.1 Conidiobolus incongruus B7586 | reverse complement strand
TTTAATTTTTAAAAGAAAATTAATTAATAAAAAATTTTGTATTATTTTTTAAATAATACTATTGTTAATTATTATTTTTAATATAATTTAAAGATATTTAGTATTTTATATAATGATTATAAACTTTTTAAAGTTTAAACTATAAAAAACTTTCTAATTAAAAATAATTAGAAAAAGCTACTATATCTATTATATTCACTAAATTATAGCTTATGTGATTATAATTCCTTTAAGCAATTAAAAAATCAGCTTATAAGAAAGAAGACCTTTATAAAAAATTAATTGGTTTATAAAATATTAAATTATCAATTTTTAATAAATTATTTTTTATATGTCAAAAGTTATTAATAATAAAAGAGAGTATTGATTTAACAATATTTATTTATTTTTGTAACTTTATATATTAAAATTTTTATTTTATTTTTAACCTCAAAAAATTCTCATAATTAAAAATTCAGAGTATTATCAATCATATTTATTTTAATTTCCCTTCAAAATAATAGATAGTCAAAGCAAGAAATGGTGTTTCAAAATGAAAATGTATCAATTGAATTTGGAGTATAGAGTTGAAAAATGTCTATTAATATTTTATATTGGAAGGATGGAATTAAAGCGAAAATAGGAAATTTATATATCCGAATTAAATCCCAATTGCAAGAGTATCTTGATTGCTTTGGGAGGTTTAATGGGTAAAAATTACAAACACGCTCATTGTCAGCGAATCTCCATTAGTAGATTTTTAAATATTTTATTCGCCAAATTGGTATTAAACACTCTACGAGTTTTATCTTAAATATATATTTGGGTTAATTTTGATGAAAAAACTATAGACTTTTCTTAATTACAATATTTAAAAATGCCAGCATACTACTCATTATTCATGAGACGTTTTCTTTAAATCAAAATAATTGAATTTAGGGTAAATATAATGTCATTGGCAAAATGATCAGGTGTTTTTCATTTTATTTATGTTTGCAACTTCCCTCAATCATCTGATTCAATTATTTCAATGTTATTAACCATATTGAGGCTATGAAGTCTCATTTTAGATGTTATAGGGTAGAATTTTCTCTTGAATATATAGATAATTATATTCAATTTGAACATAGGAACTTAACAATATTCAGAAATTCTGAAAAAACTTTCCAAACTTGCCATAGATGCTTTCAATTTTCATCTACCTAGATACCATATACTTAATATGATTTACAATTTATTTACCTGATTTCAGTCATGTATCGAATTTGCACTCGTACGCCATCATCATCAGAATCAGAAATAACAAGCTGACAGTAAATATTTATCAAATTTGAAAATTATTTTTTACAATAATTTGATTATTTTAGTTTATCAATTTTCAATATGAAAAAGTTTGACATTATTATTTTATTATTTCAATATATCAACAAAGATTTAGTTTATTTCAAAAAAATACAATATTTCACAATAACTGAGTCAAATTATCTCTATATTTGTGAATGATACATAGTATTGAAATAGGTGCTAAGAAGCTACAGAATATATAACTCGTTTAATAATTGTTAGTCATATATTATAATATTGTGATAGATTCGATGAATCATTTGTAGTTCTTTCTTATTTGTATATATTTAAGCAAGTTCAATATTCTGAACAATCTTTTCTAATTTGCAGTTTGACTGACAAAATATCAATGACATCCTGTTATTCATCAATATATAGTATACAATTTTCAAAATTTTGTTTCATATTCACTCTAACTCACTAGAGACTGAATATTAACACATTAGCAATATTACTATCTTTACACATCATTATTAAATCACTTGAAGTAAACAACTGGCATTCATTTAATGGATCACCATTATAAAAATTACACCTTCGAACCAAATATTCATTAAAGAGCTTGCTTCTAAAGTACAAAATCACTCATCTATCAATTTATTTATTCTTTTTTACTTTAGGGAATTATGAATCAATCCTTTGTTATTATGGCAATAATTTGTACTATAATATAAAAGCATCCAGATCACAAAGGATATTTTATCTTTAATAATAGGTAAAGCCAATATCACCAAAATCAAAATTTTTTATTGCTTTAAACTAGTGAGTTGAAAAAAAACAGATCAGCAGCAATATAATTAAATCAAATTAAATACTTGTGCTTAAACTATTCTAATTTACCCTATTTCAATTGCGAAAACAATTTGATAAGATGAATAATATATATTTTATGGAGATTTTTTAAATCTCCTATCTAATTATAAAAGCAAAATTGATATTTTAACAAGTGTATTTTTGAGCTTAAATCATGAATCATTAACTGAAAAGCCACCATTGATAGATTAATTTTTTATCTATCACCATTCATATTATTGGAACTAAGTCTATAATGTTAGCACTGTTGAAGAAATAATATAACCCTTCCCCAATATTTTAAAACAGATATACATTGAAATACCACTAATTATTAAACATATACTTTCCATATATACTCATTTTGACTGTTAAGGTGAGTATACTGTTATTAATTAAATACTTATATTTGTACTTTATTTTTTCATTGTTATCAAAAAATATAAGACATGGTTTAATTTTTAAAAGATTCAAATTTAAAGTGATTAAATAAAAGGATATTATGTATTTAATTTTAAATCTGAACCTTATTCAAATATTTGATATTTTAGAAAAATTCATAATTGCATAAAATATGATTTAAACCATTTGAGTATTAAAATATCAATTTTTTATTTTTTATATAATTTTTCCAATATTCCATTTGGATACTACTTTTTAATATATAATTGATAAAATGCCATATATTTTATTTAATATCAATTTATTTATTGAACTATTTTAAAAATTAAAATATCTCTATTTTAATATATTATCAAATTATTAAGATATAATCATAAAATAGTTATCATATTTAATATATATTACCACTATTGATTTTATAATAAAATTTCTCTATTAATATATTTATTGATATCTTTATATTAAGATATATTTATTTTATTAAAGTTCTTTGATAAGAAATAATAAAAATCTAGAATATAAAATTTAATAATATATTCCCAATTTGAAGTGGATTTATATAATTAAATAATAATGAATAATAAAAATGATTAATAAATTGAGTATACTTTGTATACTAGATAATTTAATTATAAAATTTTGAATAATTTAAAGTCAAATTACTTTATACTCTACTTTTTAAATTTTAGTTTTAAAACTTCGCATAATATTAATAATAATTAAAACAAAAACCAATACTGATAATATTAATTATACTTACATATTCAAACTTTTAAAGATATTTTATATAATATAACAAATCATATAGTAAACTATATACATAATAATATATATAAAAGTCCTTGAAAATTATATAATATAATACTCTCAGACAGTGAAGGATTCTTAATTAAAGGTTTCAAGAAGGGTTAAAAGTTCAATTTTAAGTTCAATAACTAAAATCCAAATTGATTGGTTATAATCTAACAAGTATTTAATAAATTAAAATTTAATAACAAAATTTAATGATAAAGTAATAATTATGTATCAGGTTTATTTCATATATATTGACTAAATATAATGTCATCGTTATGACTTTTCTTTCATTTTCATTTACATTTAAATTTTATAAGAGATGATTATCAATGCGAGAAATATTTTAACTTATGCTGTAATGTTGGAATATATGATATTAGAGATAAATAGATATGAATTTTTAGATAGATAAGTCACATTCAACCATATAAACATTTTATCATTAAACCAGGATATTGCGTTACATTCTTTCGAATCATTAAAGATAGGGGCAAATCAATATCGAAGTCTTTATCAATGTCAAGATATAAACGATGATAATGATGTTTTAGAAATTAAACTATACAATTTGAAACAGAATCTGAATACAACTAAAAAATTGATCAAATGGTGGGAACTTTTGACAAGCTCTCCTTCATCCCTGAATTTTGATTCATTCATATCTTGTGTGGAATCTCCTAAGGAGTCGCCATCGCCTCCGAAGAAGAGCTTTTTTAATACAGAATTGAATTTTTATAACTCTGAGCCTCAGCATATCGTTTCCGCTACTCCCGTCATTGGCGTAGGTTTATTCGGCGTATTTTGTTTGGTAGTGTTATTTTTATAATTTAAATTATCTTCATCATAATTTTGGTTAAATTATTTACAAATAATGATAATAGTAAATTTTAAATCAAGGCGATTAATTCTGTCTTTTCATTTAGCATACAATGTTTATTAATCATTCAATATTTAATCTATTTTTCTAAAATTAAAGATTAATTACCAATTTTCTATCCCATAAATAAATACGTTTAATTAAAAATCTTAAATATTCGTTAAGCAATTTATTAAATTTTTAATTTTCAAAATTAAATTAATAATATTATAATAACTTAAACTCAATAAATATATATTAAAAATGATAAAATTAATCCAAAAATTCTCAACTTGTAATAATCATTACTTATTCAACTCTTTTATTAAAAATCCTCAATTTTTGGCAACTATAATAAATTCAAATTTAAATAATCGATATGTTCAATTTCGAGCTAACTCGAATGGGAAAGTAAGTAGATCTAATAATAAGCATTCAATGGATGCTTATCAACTTTCTGAGCATATTACTAGCTTGGCTAACATGCATCGACTTGAAGAAGCTATCGAACTAGTGGACAATACACCAATAAGAAAATTGTCAACAGTCGTTTATAACCATTTAATTGAGGAATTAATTAAATTAAATAGATTGAAAGCAGCATATAAAATGTATAATAAAGTGAGCTCAAATGTTTTTCATATTCAGTGAGCTACATTTATTAATCAATTAATTAGATGAAAAAGAGAGGATTTAAACCAAATCCACAAACTTATACTATCCTATTAAAGGGATGCTCCAATAATCCAGGTATCAACTCCAATCGTCTCGCTCAAAAGCTCATAGAATCTGCTAAAAAATTAAATGAACCTGTTCAACTGCCTCATGATCATTTGGATATTGTTCCAAAAATGAATTCAGACACTCCTGGTGCAAATATTATTCATTATAACAACTTATTAAATATGTACTCTAAAAAGAATCAACTCAAGGAAATGATTGAACTTTACGATCAACTGAGAGAACAGCAACCTTTATTATATCAATGTTATGGTTATGGCAACAAGCTACGTACTGATGAATTTGATGAACCTTTAGATCCCAAAAAATTAATTGTTCCTGATGTATTTTCTTATACAACCGTTATTAATGGATTGTCAACGATTCCTGCTCCAGATGATGCTTTTGAACAAGTTATTTCTATTTGGCTAGATTACAAACAGGATTTGGAAAATTTCATATCATTTGAACAATTTATTCAGAAGAATAGACATAAGCTCAAGCTCAAGAGTAATCCTTTGAAAAGTAGGAGATCCAAGTACTCCCTCGATGATGTTATCCCAGATACCCCTAAACTCGATTATAAGGAGCTCACTCAGAGGAATATGAAATTTGACTCAGGGCTTCTATTAGCACTCATTAAAAGTTGTAAAAAATGCAGCAATCAAGAATACTTATATAAGGGATTGGAACTAGTGGACTCTGCATTTGACCTGAATCTCAAGTTGGACTACCCCACCACTGAGAGCTATCAACAGTTGCCCCAACTCGACATTGAACTGAAAAAGCGACACTCTTTACAAATGAGTCCATCAATCCTGCAAATTAGTTTAGAGATCATGGACAAACTTCAACTCCAAGACGCTAAAATCCAGTTATTTGTAAAATGTAGTGAAAACAAATCCCTCAAAATTCAACCTGATTTATTTAATTTTTATAATATGTTCTCCTCGTTAGCTCACCAATTGACCGATTTAGTTAAACAGCACACCAAATAGTAATATTAAATATATTTATTTGTAGAGTATTTAATTTAAAATTCTTATGATACAATTTTTATTCATTTATTTAATATTTCAAATTAATAAAAAACTCTGACAATTAAATTACTATGGATATAATATGAAATTTGAAAGTTATTTGAAGGCTTGAAAATTATTAGAATTAGCTATTCCATGAATTGAAGATGATTATTATATCCATCATTTTTATAAAAAAAATTCGCAATTTTTGTATTTTAATAAAAATTATTTATTTGGTAATACTTTTGATTGTTATGATCAGAATATTGCTTATAGATAACGTATTAATTAGACCAATAATTAATAATAATTTTTATTTTTTATCACTATAAACAATTATTTCAAGAATTCAATTTATTTGATATGACTTTAGTTTAATAATGATATGTTTCAATAAATAAGATAGTTAATCAATATTAAAATATAACTGAATATGGAATTAATCATATATTAATGGATTCATTAAATTTACGAGATTTTTATACATAAAATAAATGTACCATGATTTGGTATCCATATGACTCAATATAAACATTTAATACCATAGATCCAAAACTAATTAAATTTTTATATTATTATATATTTTAACTATTTTTAAGAAAATCCTTATTAGAAAATATTTAACAACGATAGTATGTCTGTATTGTGAGATTTTATAATAAATATTTTATATTATATATGCTATAATTTGAAAGAAAATAATTGAACAGCTTAATTATTTCATATTGACATAATTTTTCAAAATGCATAATTATCAATTTAAATCAATATAATTTAAATTGAACCCATAAACGATGACAAAGAGTGATGTAATTTAGTTCAATTATTAAAAATATTGAAAATTGTAATTATTATTTGTTATTAATATTTAAAATAATTCATCAAAATGTCTTTCCGTCATTTAACTAGAGCTGCCAGACCTTTGAATGTTTTACGTACTACTAGATTAAGCCAACAAGCCGTTCGCACTCCCGCTCGCTGGGGATCTACCACTTCTCAATCTGCTAAACCCGAACCTTCTTTCATTGAAACTGATCGTAACTGGATCGTAAGCCAAATTATATATTCTATTCTATTAAAATTATTAATTTGATATTTAATAGATTGGTTCCCTCCTCGTTTTTGTTCCCTTGGTAAGTATTATGCTATGATTAAATAATTTATGGTTGTTGATCTGATTTTTAGGCTTTCTATTTAACTTCTCCTTCTGACGATCATCACGGTCATGGTCACGATCACAAGGGTGCTGTTGAACACGCTAAGGAAGCCGTTGAAAATGCCAAGGAAACCACCCAAGGATTCGTCCAAGGCGTTGTTGAAAAGAAGGATGAAATCAAGGCTGCCGTTGAAGATAAGGTCGACCAAGTTAAGGCCGTTGTCACTGAAAAGAAGGAAGCTGCTGCTGAAACTGTCCAAGAAAAGAAGGAAGAAGCCACCAAGGTTGTTGAAGACAAGAAGGAACAAATTACCAAGGCTGCTGAAGACAAGAAGGAAGCTGCTGCTGAAGCTGTTCAAGAAAAGAAGGAACAAGCTCAAAGCGTTGTTGAACAAGCCAAGGAAAAGGTTGCTGATACATATGTTAAAGTCGAAGAAGCTGTCTCCAAGGCTGTTGAATCCGTCCCCACTACCGTCGAAGAAGCCAAGGAAGCTGTCAAATCAGTCACCAACTAAAATCTGCAACCAATTTATTAATAAAATGACTTTGTCTTCAAAGTAAAGTCGCATGGTGCTAATACCATTTAGATCAATACACTCTTTCAAGCTCTTGCCATTCTCTGTTATTGCTTGATCCATTTTGGCTAGTATTTTCAAGGTAAAAATCATACATATTTAATTTATACTCTATAGATTGAATCATATTATTTTATATATAAAACATTATTGCTCTTTCAATTGATAATAACCACTTAGCTATGATCAGGAATACACTTTTAGCATTTATAAGATTATCAACACCCATATTATTAGCCAGTACTTATATGTATCACCTATTTAAAATATTAATAGTTATTAATCATATACATTATTGCAATTATTATAATTTAGTTTACCATTTCTATAAACCAACAATATTATACTATATTATATTATATTATATTATATTATATTATATCAGTACTTTAAACTACTATAAATTAGACTTTGCAGCGCGAACATTGATACAATTTCCTTACAATATCAAGATATTATTATATATTAATTATTGAACAAAATTCAACGATTCATCGTTAGTACCAATATTACAACCATTTATATATTCGCATTTTTACGTATATAAGACAAATAATAATTTAGATAAATATTAATTACTAGTTCTGTTTCAGAACATTGGGAAATTCCAAGTCAAAAAAATTGAAATTTTTAATTAACTATAAAGTATTTTTTTCTGATAATATAACAATTATATATAAGAGATATGAATATTTTTTTAACATTTCACTATTTATAATTTTAAAATTTCTCAACTTAATTCTTCAAACATTCCTAAGCAAGGGGCACTTATTATTGTATTCATTTCTCAAGAAAAATTTCAATTAAATCTGAATGACGATTTTTATATGTGAATTAATAGAAATATATTTTTGTACATAATTTAAAATATTTTTAGATAATATTATATACATTAAATGAGCAATTGTATATTTTTAAAAAAAAGTATAAGTGAATTTGTTGAAAATTTATACAGCATTACTAAATAGCATGATAATGCAATATAATGATGGAGAATAATCCTGTCAATTACTCAAGAAACTCCGATTACCGCAGGATTCGAGAAGTCACATTGGAGATATCACACTCCATGAACTAGTTGATCCTATTACTTTCTGCCCGTAAGTTGTTCATGTCCACAAAAATCAACAATGGAACCTAATATAAGATTATCACAAGCAAACTAATAAACACATCTTCTATCTTCATTTTCAAAAGTATACCGTCTCTAAGTTTTTCTCGTAGCCCTCACAAAAGTGTTGAGTCGTGACGAGCGTGAGATATTTACTTTATTCAAAGAACCCGATTCGTAACAAGTCATTTTCACCTACTTTGGTGAACCCCAATAATTTCCCTTAATTACGTGGTAATTTATCGTTTACCACTGGCGATTCCCCGTTTAAGCTCGTAAAGCCCATTGTTGTCAGTGTTAACACCCGACAATAACATGAACATTTTATTATATATTATATAGTGAGAATAAACTTTTGTATTATTTATTAGATTTTTCAAATTACTATATATATTGAATAATTTGTAAAAGCAGCAAATTATATTATATATTTTAATCATTGTTGCAATTATTTTCAAAGTTATAAATTTTATTTTAGATATATTTAGATATTTTGCATTGATTCATGAAATGAGTAAAATTAATATATTTTGATAAAAATAATTATAAAAGATTTATTAATTACAAATATTATTATTATTAAAATGATACAACTTAAAATCATGATAGCTTGGTAACTATAATACATATAGGTAAGATTATATTTTTATTATTTTCACACATAATTTGATCACTAAATTTATTTTTTTTAAAATCTGATTTGGTGTATATACACCTCATAATCTTGATACTATAATTTTAAACAAAACGAAATATATAAAAGTGATGTACTTTATAATTTGTTAGATTTATAGAGTTTTTGGGTTTTAATACAATGATAATGGAAAATGCTATCAATTCTACTTCATAAATAACTGTTAATAAATATTTTATTAATTTCTAATAAAAATTATTTCAGTCAGTATAAAAGCCAATTTGGCCGTTTAATTGATTATTTCATATAATTACTCACTTGTTATATAGTTTCAATAATTCTTGAATTTAATATTTATATTGCAAATTTGATATCAAAAGGATTCAAATATTCTGATTTAGTATTTTACCATTTAACATATTATTTTCTAAAATTGACAACTGTTATTAAGATGAATTTGTAAATTTCAATGAATCAGAATGGATTAAGCATAGGTTTTGAATCCACATATTTTTTATAGCAGAATTTTTGAATTTTTTTATTTTTTAATTTCAATTGTAAATAATCCAAACTAAATCATCAACTGCTATAAATATTGTTGATTTTTAATATAATCAGTAATATTCCTTTTAATATTTTAATAATAATATCTATGGATTAAATTCAAATTTTATATCAATTTTATGAAATTTATGCAAATTATAAGATATATATTTTTGAAATTTATAATTATTAAATATGTTATATAATTCCAAACTATAAATAACTTTATTAACATTTTCTTTTATATATGAAATATAGTTATTAGTTTATTTTCTTCTTTAAATAAAAAAACATATATAGTAATATTTGAAATAATT
>JNEM01006122.1:0-13161 GCA_000697335.1 Conidiobolus incongruus B7586 | reverse complement strand
ATATTAAATTATTTTAATAATTCTTTAATCAAAATAAAAAGGTATTTTTTAATATACTTTTTTATTTTATTAACAATTAAAAAAATAATAATTAAAATTAATTTTTTAAATTTTAACAAACTTTAAATATTTTTTCTTTTAACCTTAAAGTAATTTACCTAATAATAAATTATTAATTTAAATAATGCTTTATTACTAAAAGTTACTTATAAAATTTAAATAATTTTAAAGGGTTTATGGTTTAGTTTTACTAATATTAAAATAAAAAACTTGATAATTACTATTTAATTTAAGCATAATTAAATTAAACAACTAATTTTAAAAAATTATTTTTTTATTTGAAATTAATAATGTTTGAAAAATCAGAAATTAAAAAATTTCCCATTTCTTCAATTCTATAGTAATATAATTTCATCTAATAAAAACTATCAGTGTACATTTATAATAAATATATTCAAAATTATACTTTTACAAATACCAGAAATAAATCCATAATAAAAATCATGTTTTGTTAAACTCTTTTGTGGTGAAATAGTTTAATTAAAAATTACATATATTTTTGGAATTATGATTTTGAAAAGTGGAAATTTAATTGAATTGTTAGAGTGATTATATAAGAACATGAACATTTTGCAAGCATTGGTTCTATATACAATTTATCACAATTGACTATGATATATTTAAGGTTTTCATGAAAGGAATAATAGAGATGTATTACTATATTTCAAGTCCTTAGTTTTGATATTTACATCCAATCATCTTATCTATCTAAAAATATCAATTTATCAATTGTTAAATATTAAGAAACCGAGTATTGCGTAAATTTGATATTAGACCAAATATTCAATAAGAGATTCGATTATTCAATAAATAAATATTCTTAGTAATCAAATTAACTTTGTTTCATTATTATTAGTATTAAAATTTACTTAATAAACTAAAAATATTTATAACGAATACAATTATCACTTTGTTTGATATTAAAAGTTATACTTAGGATTTGTTCTTAATAATTATAAGGGATTATCAAAAAGGAGATTGATTGAGAAGGATGGATTTAATTGGTAAATTGGATATGCATATTATGATTATTATATAAATTTGAGAAATCATCATTTTTTAATTTTATAATCTTTAATCAATAATAACTTCTCAATAATTTATTAGAAAACTTAAATTCTATCTTGCTTTAAATATTACTATATTTTTATCAATCTGATTTCATATGATTTCAACGATATTTTGGTATTTATACTGTAGTATTCTAGTAATACTAAAAACTGCTCTGTTTATTGTTGCTGGTCTTTTTGCATTTTTATTATTTATTAGAATTCGTTATAATATCCGTAGCCGCTCTCAATACCCGTATACCGACCGCGATTTCTCTTTTGAACAAGATAAATATAGGGATATATTGGCTTACGATGCTAACAGTTTATTTATACGCGGTAAAAGAATTTTTTTAATTAGTGGTGAATTTCACTACTGGAGGGTACCCGATCGTTCAAGATGGGAATCAATTTTGAAAACTTACAAGTCTTGTGGTTTTAACTGTATTAGAATTTATTTTCACTGGGGATATCACAGTCCTAAAGAAGGAGTTTATAACTTCGAAGGAAATCGAGATATTGATTATTTATTGCAATTGTGTTCAAAATTAAAAATTTTTGTTTTAGCAGCTCCTGGTCCATATATTTGTGCTGAAACCCAAGGCGGTGGATTCCCATTATGGTTAATTGCCAAGAGAGAAGTTCGTTTGAGACATATGAATTGGCTCTTTAAACTATGGGACAACAAATTTGCTGAGTATTCTAAACAATGGATAGATCATATTATGCCTATTTTAAAAAAGCATCAAATTACTGAAAAGGAAGATGGCTGTATTCTTGCTGTTCAGTTAGAAAATGAATTATTCGAATTTTGGGGTTGGTTGCCTATTGGATTTGTTGATGAGATGAAAAGCTTGGCTAAATTTACTAGGTAATAATGTATTTGTTGATTATATCACATCTGATATTAATGATCGTCTATTCAGAGATCTTGGAATAACTGTCCCGCTGTTTACAAATGATCCTTGGGAAGAAGGGGGATATGTATCTAGACCAGAAAATAATAAAGAGGATAACCTTTGGACTAAATGGATATCTCCAAGGAGTTTTGGATTAGATTGGTATGGGTTTGATAAATATGCAAGTAAGTCCCACTTAAATCAGCATAGGTCAAATTTACAATATCTAACCTTAATGAACTTAGCCTTTCCTCCATCTGCTTCTCCTGATCCGATTGGACCTTTTAAAGAATTAGAAATTGAAAATTGGGGAGAGTGGGATCCTGATTCCTTCGCATCCCAAATTGATCATCTCGAAGATAAAGTGAGATCTTTTGGAGGCGAAGCTGCCAAAACTCCTTTATTGATTCCAGAATTACAAGGTGGATGGTTTAGCCATAACTGTTTGAAAACTACTTATGATCATAATTATTCGTTCTTTGGTGAGCATTTTACAAAAATGATATTTGATAGCGTCGTAGCTCAAGGATTCACCATGGTTTCTTTATATATGGTTTATGGTGGAACTAATTGGGGAACATTAGGTGATCCGTAAGTACAATAATGGCTGACTATATTATAATTAATTTTTTTAACTGGTCATCTTCATTTTAGTGATGTTTATACTTCATATGATTATGGTGCTTGCATAAGAGAATATGGCCATATTTCTGGAAGAATGCGCCGACTACGTCAAAGTCTTCTAATGTACCGTACTTTTGAAAAATATTTTGTTCGCACGCAAAGGGATGATCTTCCCTTCATTACTGCTTCTGAATCGAATATTATTAGTAGTCAGAGATGTTATGAGGCCTATTTAGATCGGTTTGGAGAAACTGGATATTTACCAAATCAAGATGTTGAACTCACACTGATTAGAAATTTTAGCGAAAATGAGAATCCATTATTTGATATTCAATTATTTATGAATTCAGATTTGCAAACTTTAGAAGGTAGAACTCCACTTGTTTTGCAATGTTATTTGCCCTACAAGCATAGTTTTATTGCTCTTGGAAATTATACAGCTGCCAATAAGGCTCACTTGTTATTTTCAGCTGTTCCTATTCTTCTTCGTCATAGATTTGTATTAGATGATAAAAATCATGAAGTTTGGATTATTCCCTCATCAGATGAATTGTATACAAGTGAATTAGCTTTTGAAGGTCATTATGATATTAGCGGTAATATTCATGTTCAAACTCGTCCCGAAGATGAAGATAGAGTTACAGTCTTCTCAATTGGTGAAGGCGAAGGATGGATTAGTTTAAAACCAATGAATTGCCCCAAGAATTCTAAAAACGGCAATTTGTACTTAATTACATTAAACCAATCAAACCTTCTAACTCTCAATGCTTCTTTCAAGGACGACTATCATTGGACTCAATCAAGCTCAAATGACTCTGAAGATTACGATAATGTTGAAATTGTTACTTGGGGCGCTTATGATACTTATTTAGACAAATCTACTGGACAATTGGATGTCAAATTCTTGAAACCATCTGTATCCAACTCTTCTAAACTCTTTTTACTGAAAACAGACTCTGCTCCAATTGCTGACTCTCGATTCAAGCCATCTGCATTATTTGAAGGATTACCATTTATCTTTGAACTTCCATTAAACTATCCTAATGATCTTGTTCCTAATAATTTAGAGTGTGCTATATCCGATTGGAAGGTTAGATATACACAATGGGATGAAGCACCTTGGACTCCTATAGCTCAAAATGGTTCTAAATTTGAATTGAATGCAATTGATTTAAGATACACCACAGGTCATTGCACATACATGTCCACTTTTGAAATCACAGAACCCCAGCCTTCATCTCCTGTTTACCTCAAATTAGATCTTCGTCACAGAGGTACAGTTTGGGTAAACGGTCATTATGCAGGTAGTATGACAGTGTTCTCTCGTCAGATCTTTATGCCTGGTTGTCACTGTGGACCCGAGCTTCTTCCTGGTAGATATAAGTCCTTTGATGTTACCAGATTCTTGAAATTCCCTATTGGATCAGGATCTGAGCTAAATAAGGTTATTATTATGACTGAATCTTTTGGGATTAACCGTCAAAGTATGATGTTCGATGATGCCAGAAATCCCAGAGGTTTATTACATGCTACTTGGTCCAATCTCAATTTCACTACGCCTCCAAGGTGGTACGTTACTGGTATTGATGCTCAAGAGCATGACAATGCTTATCAAAGCAGTGGTTTATTTGATGAAGCCACAATCCATTCCTCCTCAGATTGGTCTCCTTCTGAACCATTGACCTCCATGTCTCAAATCAATCACTCCACTGTTACTTGGTACTCTTGTAAATTCCGCCATCCCCTTTCTGAAGAATCTTTGTCTTCTCCCACTGAATTGAATTATCCCTTGCAAGTTCATTTGAAAGGACCATTTGTTGGTTACATATGGGTTAATAAGATGCTTATTGGAAGATATTATGGTAACAATATTGGACCTCAAAAGCATTTCTATATCATGGATGGTATCCTGAAAGAAGATGAAGCTAATGAACTCATCTTGGCAATTTATCCAGGCAGTTTAACCGATTTAGATCCCAATGTTAAGCCTGTCGTTGATATAATGAATGCTCCCATTCAAATTGAAATTGGACCATGGTATATTGAACTAAATGAAGTGAACCAAAGCGGTAATTTATTACCTAAAAACGAAGGAGGTATTCCATTCATATATGCAAATACTTCTCTACAAATTCTAAATCATTAAATTTATATTTCAAATCACTTAATAGTAATAAACAATTTTGAATTTATCAATAATATGATGAAATATACAATAAATTGAAAAATTTATATGTAAAGTTTATTTTTAAACAAATAATTTTTCAAATATTATATATTTCTAAAATTCAGGTTTCAAGAGGAATTAAAATTGTAGAGTGCTCGCTTAGCATGCGAAAGACACAAGTATCGATACTCCAATTCTCCGTTTTTGTCATTTTAGACCCTAAATTTTATCATTTCAACTTTTATATTGCACTAGCTATTATTATTATTATTATTTCCATCTTTATAAAATTCCATATAATATTTGTAGTTTCAAATGATTGATTTTAAAATTCCTATTAAATTATATATAAAATGAGAGAATATATATTTATTATTTTTCATAAATTTTAAAATTTCATTATGTTTTGATAATTTATTTTATATTATTGCATATAATATTGAATTTTATATTGAATAATTTAGAAAAAGATTGATTTATTAACAAAGTAGATTATTATTTGATAATTAATAAATATTCTTGTTTTTATCACTTTATTAATGTACAATTATTAAAGCATTATTAATCAACATAATAAATTGATGTTTATTTACATGCTTGATTAAATAAATTTTCTATTACAATTAATATTTTATTCAAAATATATATTTAAAATTCATTCCAAGATTAAATCAATATTATCTAATTTCTGATATTTTGTTTTTGAAAAATGAAAATGTGAGAAAAGATATTTAATTAAATATCAAAATAAATTTTATAATTATACATATAATAAAATAATAGATTAATGGTATATGTGTATAAAAATGAAGATTGAACAATATATTATTTACTACCATATTAATAAAAAGAGTATGTCATTAATATGATTATCGCGAAAAATAAAAATATATGATTTAAAATAACAAATTCGCCCAATGTGGGGCTCGAACCCACGACCCTCAGATTAAAAGTCTGATGCTCTACCGACTGAGCTAACCGGGCTACAATCATAGTTAATTATATATTATTTTATTAAAAGATATTAACCCCAAACAACCAAATATTTTTTTTCAAATTTATCCCTCCTTCCCATTCTTTTTTATAAATTTTAATTCTTATTTTCTCACCTACATTCCCACATACTATCAATCTTATTCCTTCTTTCAATATTATATTTTCAATTAATACTTCAAATCTGGTACTTTTGCATTCCATGTATAATAAAAATATTTATTTATACGTTGAGATTCAAAAATCAGTCAATTTAAAATAATACATACCGAATAAAAACTCTTTAACCTATATCTACATCTCTTTCTATCACTAGTTGACTCAATTATTCTTTCAAAATTTCGAATTTATAATTCTTCAAAGATAATAAATTCTATACAATATAATTTAAAATTCGGAAGTTAATTCTAAAACCATCAATATTGAAACAAAATAGCCATAAAGAATTTATTTATCATTAGTGAATTCAATTTATTTAATTATTCATATTTTTATTATATAGAATAATGATTATTATACCTGATTAAAAATAGCATGATCTTTACTTTGAAAGTGAGGAAAATCATTAGATTTTTAGTTGAATTTAAAGTACTTTGATCTTTGTTCAAATTCGCCCCGTTCAATTAACTTTAATTCAAATAAATGTTATCCAAATTGAATTGATAAGTTGGAAAAAATTTGAAAATTTATGATTGGATGGATTTGTATCTCAGATTCTCTTTAAGCCAATCATATTGGATAATGATAATACTATTAGTTATCCGAATTTTTGGTCGAAATTTGATAATATGAAATTGGTTACATAATCATCAACTGATTTACCAAAGTATCACGTGAAACTTTCGAATTGCATTCAATTTCTTTTTGTGACTTCATATTGATTTTTTAACTAATATGGTCAAAAACTAAAAAATAATAAGTTATTTTGAATTTGAAATATCTATATTGATATTGAATAATAAATTTAATTTGTTAAAATTGGATGATTATTAAAAGATGAAGATAATCATATATTTCTTTATAAAATCAAAAATACCGCTTTTAATGTCAACCAAATTCATCAATCCCATACCTCTTTTTGAAGCTAGTTTAATAAGGAATTATGAATCAAAAGTATAAATACCTTGTGTTGTTCATTATTACAATTGATCTATTTTTCATATCCAAATTAAATTTGAAATTATGTCAAAACAAATCTCTAGAGTTTTTATTGCCTCAGCTGGTAGTCACCTTTACGATATTGTTTATTTATCTATACTTATAATATTTCATAGTTCGTACCCCCGTTGGTTGTATCCAAGGAAGTTTGAAAAAATTGTCAGCTACTGAACTTGGTACCCAAGCTGCTAAGGCTGCTATTGCTAAAGCTGGTAATTTAATATATGAATTAAATTATCTGTGGTTGCTTATTTAAGGTTAGGTATCAAGCCAACTGATATCAATGAAGTCTACATGGGAAATGTCATTCAATCTAATTTAGGCCAAGCTCCCGCCCGTCAAGTTGCTTTAGGAGCTGGTAATAATTTTTCACAGCTACAGTTAATCAGTATTCTTATCTTTCTTAGGTTGTGACCTTAACACCCCTTCCACCACTATTAACAAAGTCTGTGCTTCTGGTATGAAGGCTGTTATGTTGGCTACTCAAAACATTCAACTTGGCATGCAACAAGTCATGCTGGCTGGTGGTATGGAATCCATGTCCAACGCTCCGTAAGAGATATTCGTGATATGTCAATAGAGAAATATATTAACTTAAGCATTCTAGCTATTTCATTCCCCGTGGTGCTACCTATGGACATCAAATGATGCTAGATTCCATTGTCAAAGATGGTTTGACTGATGCCTATGACAACATCCACATGGTAATACTCTATACTATTTATAGCTAACCTCTAAAAACTAAATGCATATAATGATAGGGTGCTTGCGCTGAAGAAACTTCTGTGAAATACGAAATCAGTAGACAAGAGCAAGATGAATATGCTATGGAATCCTATAGACGTGCTGCTGCTGCTTGGAACTCTGGTGCTTTTAAGGAAGAAATTGCTCCCGTCACTATTACTGACAAAAAGAAGACTGTAACAGTCGATGTTGATGAAGAATACACTAAGGTTAACTTTGACAAATTCACATCCCTCAGAACTGTTTTCAAGCCTAAAGATGGTACCATTACTGCTGGTAATGCTTCCAAATTGAATGATGGTGCTAGTGCTTTAGTCTTAGTCTCTGAAGAACAAGCTAACAGCCTTAACATCAAGCCTCTTGCTGAAATCATCTCTTATGCTGATGCTGCCTGTGCTCCCAAATTATTCACCATTGCTCCCTCATTAGCAGTCCCTATTGCCCTTAAGAGAGCTGGTTTGACCATTAATGATATTGCTAAATTCGAATTCAATGAAGCCTTCAGTGTTGTTGCTTTGGCTAACCAAAAATTATTGAACTTGGATCCTGCTAAGGTCAACGTTTTGGGTGGTGCTGTCGCCTTAGGTCATCCCATCGGTAGTTCCGGTGCTAGAATCATTGTTACATTGACTCACTTGCTCAAGAGTGGCGAATATGGTTGTGCTTCCATCTGTAACGGTGGTGGTGGTGCCAGTGCCATTGTTATCAAGAAGTTATAACATTACATTAGGACATTTAGCTAAAATATTTAATATATACAAATAAACATATTATCATACTAATTCTTAATGAAATATACAGGAGTATAACTATATTATAACGAGCAACATGTAATATAACATATATTTATTAATAGTATCTGATGTTTAAATTAAACTTAATATCAATCCTATATCATTAATTTATGTTCACTCAATTAAATATTGCATCGTGATTTCAACATTTTCTTTTTACGAGAAATCAAGTATTGTGAAAGTTTTTCTATTAGAATTTAAATTATTATTAAGTTTATAAAATAATTGCAAGTATTTCAACAAACAACATCTCAACATTTCAAATATATAGAATTAACATTTTATTACATTTAAAATAAAGTTGAATAAATGTTTATGTACTGCTGGAAAATTGACTAAATCGAAATTGTGTGAACCAATTCATTTTGGAATATAAAAATTAATTAAAAATACGGTACTAAAATATTTTTAATATTAAATATTATCAAAAATAAAAAAATTCATTTATTTAAAATATTAAAATAGACAATTTAACAATATATATCTCCATTAAGTTGAATGATTTCGGATTTTATTTAATCTGTAAGCTAATTCTTGTTAACAATCCAATAATAATATTTTAATTCCGATTTACAAAAACGGTAATTTTTTAATGCGGAGTTAATAAGGTTGAATATCAATGAGTAGAAATAATTTATACAAATTATTATCATTGACTATATAAATTAATATTCAATCTTTAATAATATATAATCTTCAATATTTAAATATCCACCTTGAGGATTACTGTTCAAAATCACGGTTTGCCATCGAACCAAATAATACAAAGTTGATCAAAATGTATCTTTATTCATTAAAACATCCCACAGTGTTTCTCCAATATGGCCCACTATAATTTAAGCAATTGGATTCAAGTTTAATTTGCAGAATATTCGCAACTTTTATAATTCAAATTTGTGATTAATCATATTTAACCAAATTATTAGAATTAATTTAAATATTTTAAGCAACTTAAGCTTTTAAATCCCCTCAAGTGATTGGATTTTACACGAAAATTTAATTCAAGCTAAAATTTGAAAGATTCAACATTTTATAGAAAACATTTTAAGTATTTTGCACTTCATATATTCAGTATCAAGGAAACTTATTTGCCATATCATTTAATTCATATAAAATTAATTTTTTATGAAAATAAAAGTTGGCAAAATCTATATATAGTAATCATTCATTAATCAGAAATATTTTTCATAGCTATTTCTTTATAATTAAAAATGATTATTTTAATAAAATTTTAAAAAGCATATTTCAACTCTAGTGAATTATTAATAGGATATATTCACTGTTGATACAATCATTCGCATTTAATAGAATTAAATATTTTAAAAATTTTATATTAGCTCTATAAATTTGATGACATAGAGTATCCAGTGCTATCAATAATAATAATAAATTATAAATTATAAATGAATTTAACTAACTACATTTTATTAACAAATTAGTGTATTATTTTAAAATTTTGTTAATCTCCTCGAGATTATTGCAAGATTAATAATGAAGAGATTAGTTTTAAATATTATAATTTTAGAGCCTTTAATTCGATATTTATCAGTAATTATAAAGTTTTAAAATATATTGAAATGATTAAATAATTGAAATCGGTTTACTTCAATCAAAATATTTACCAAGTTCATATTTACTGAATGTATATCAATAAATTTATAATAAACAATATACAATAATATTCATTAATTTTTTAATATCCAATGATTATTGAAAATTTTGGTTTATTTCAAACTTTGCAATTTAAGTACGCATAATATATGAATATTTTGAATACTTTGATATTATTGACTCATAAATATAATTAAATATTTAAATATATGAATTCATGTCGAAATTATAACATTTAAAAAAATGATAATTATTTTGCATTCGATATTTAATAAATAAGCTCATTATTCTATATGATTTATATGCAATATTAATTGTAACAAAATTTATCAAAATTGAAAAAAAATTAATGATTATTCATTATCTTAATTGACGTTTATATATAAATAGATTTTTTAAGTGAATAAATACTATAGTTCAATTATTAGATTTAATATACTATCCTTAAATGATTATTTTTATTCAAATAAAAAAATCATACTTGGATAAATTAATAGACATAAAATATTTAATGTCAATATAATTTTCAGAATATCAATGAATATACAGCCAGTAAAATATTACTATATAAGGTAGCCTGAATAATTTATTATAAACATATTGAATTTTTTATATACAATTATAATATCAAGAACAATTCACAACATAAAATAAGAAAAGTATTTGAGATGGCTTATAAGTAATATAAATGCTGATGAGTGAAGTTTCATTATATTTAAATCAATACTATATATAATCTATACTATAAATTATGTTTATATAATTAATATTTAATTGGCGTAATGTATTACTATTAGGAGGAATTAAACGATACTATTTAGAAAATGAGAAAGATTGGAGTAGAAAATTGACAACTAAAAAATCAATCTCTTAAAATATTACGACCAAATTAGGCAATTATAATTTTCTTATCTATTAATGTATAAAATGATTACATGATAAACTTATTGAATTGATTCCTTTAAATCTGTAAGTTGAACAAAAATAATTATAAATAATAAATCAATCATTGATTCATTTAATATTCAAAATCTTTTATTAACATTTCTGTATTTCTATAGTTGAATCGGTCTATTTATCATGGAAGACCTTATTGTCAAATTTCAGTCAATCGGTTTAAGCGAAGCTAAAGCTAAAGATACTACTAAAAACAAAAAACTTTGTCCTATTTTGGACAATTTATTAGATAGCGAGCCTTTGAAGCAGCTCTCTCCTGAAGAAAAATTAGAATCTGGACCTTTATTCTACACTCTTGCTTCTACTATTACCAAAGATGCTTTACCTAAAATTGAGTTTATTGCTGATCAGATCGCTAAAAAGAAACTTACCACTGGTGATCAGATTTCTGGTATATATAATTAAGTTTGCTTAAATTAATTTGATAATAATCTAATTTAATTTAGCTGCTATCCAGTATTTCAATGACAATTCTTCTGAAAATACTGTTGATCAGGGTAAATTTGACACTTTCTGTGGCGTTGGTAAGTTATCAAAAAATATTAACAATTTAGATCACTTCTAAATAAATATTCAAAGGCGTTGTTGTAACTCCTGAACAGATCAAACAGGTTGTCGGAAGCGTATTAACTGAAAAGAAAGCTCAGCTCGAAGAAGAGCGTTATCGTCTCCTTGGACCTCTTTTGGCTCAGTTGCGTCACCACCCTGAGTTGAAGTGGGCTAACGGTGGTTTGATTAAGAATGAACTGGAAGCTCAGGTCTTAGCCATCATTGGACCTAAGGATGAAAGAGATGCTCCTGTTAAGGGCAAGGGTAAAAACAAGGAAAAGAAGAAGGCTGCCGAACCCACTCCCAAAGTTGAAGCTGCAAAGAGTGCTGATGAACACGCTCACTCCAAAAAAGAAGAAGAAAAAGATCCATTCTTGGCTTCTGCCTCCTTATTCTTTGAAGGTGAATTAGCTCGTCTTCATAAACCTGGAGGTAACAAGCAGATTAAACCCGAATTAATGGAACAGCACTTGAAGGCTACTGGTGGTATTGTACGCACACGTTTCCCTCCTGAACCTAACGGCTTCCTTCACATTGGACACGCCAAAGCTATCAATGTCAACTTTGGATATGCTAGAGCTCACAATGGTATCTGTTATTTGAGATATGATGACACCAATCCCGAAGCTGAAGAAGAAATTTATTTTGATTCCATCAAGGAAACTGTTGAATGGTTAGGTTTCAAGCCTCACGCTATTACTTACTCTTCCGACTATTTCCATGAACTTTATCAGCTTGCTATTAAGTTAATTAAAGTCGGTAAGGCTTATGTGTGCCACTGTACTGCTGAGGAGATCTTTGCTCACCGTGGTGGTGCTGAAAAGGGACCTAGAACTGCCTGTGTTCACCGCGATAGACCAATTGAAGAATCTTTAGTTGAATTCGAAAAGATGAAAAATGGAGGATACAAATCTGGTGAAGCTATTTTAAGAATGAAGATGGATTTAGAAAGTGGCAATCCTCAGTTCTGGGATTTGGTTGCTTATCGTATTCTCTACACTCCTCATCATCGTACCAAGGATGAATGGATTATCTACCCTACATACGATTTCACTCACTGTCTTGTCGATTCCTTTGAAAATATCACTCACTCCCTCTGTACTACTGAATTCATCCAGTCCAGAGAATCTTACTACTGGTTATGTGACGCTGTTGAAGTTTACAAACCAGTCCAGTGGGAATATGGTCGTCTTAATGTCACCAACACCGTTTTGAGTAAACGTAAAGTTTTAGAATTGGTTAATAAGGGGTTAGTTGATGGTTGGGATGATCCTCGCTTGTACACTTTACCTGCTTTAAGACGTCGTGGTGTCCCTCCCGCTGCTATTAACTCTTTCGTCAAGGAAGTTGGTGTCACTACTGCTGTTACCACTATTGATGTCGCCAGATTAGATAATCACATTCGTGACTATTTAAACGAAACCGTTGTTCGTTTGATGTCCGTAATTAATCCCGTTAAGGTTGTTATTGAAAACTTACCTGCTGATCATCATGAAACCTTGACTGTCCCCAACAAGCCCCGTGATCCTTCTATGGGTGAACATACTGTTCCTTTT
>JNEM01006121.1:0-26945 GCA_000697335.1 Conidiobolus incongruus B7586 | reverse complement strand
AGTAAAGTTATTTAATCTAATAAAACAAAAATATACTTTAATAAATTTAATAAAAAACTAGATGTTTTAAAAAAGATATAAAACTACTTTATAATTATTATGTTAATTTTACCTAAAAGTATAATAATAAGTTAATTATTATTTAAAAATATATATTATCTTTAGGTATAAGGTATCTTTATAAAGTTAATAGGGGAATTAATATTAAATTATACTAAAGTATTTTAAACAATAAATTAAAAAAGTTAGAAAAGTTAAAGATAAATACATTAAGTTTTAATTTTTATTATCACTAAAAACTTACAAATTTATAACTCACCCTAGGTAAAATTTAAGTGTTTATATTTTAACCAATTAATAGCTAAATATCATCATTTAATAATATATATAATTAATAACTATATATATTTAGTTAATAAATGAAAGTATCTATTATTAGTATAATACTGGGTTCTTTAAATATTAAATTTATTGATATATATATTAAATAAAAATTATTTATAACCAATATATATTATATATAATATTATTTTCAAACTTATGAATATATTTATTTAGACTTAGTTTTTTTAATTAATACTATATTTAATATTAAGTCAAAAATTTTATTTATCCTTGGAAATTAATTATTATATTATTCACTATAATTTTATTTTGAATATAATCTATAACTATAGTTAAAAATAATTTGAATAATATATAATAATCTTATATAATATAGAAACTAAATATATTTTATTATTTATATTTTGATAATATGACTTAATTATTATTTTAAATTTATTATAATCAATATATATTTATATAATATTTTAGTAAAAGTTATTTGTAATATTTATTTTAATTAATTAATTTTATATTAAAGATTAGTGTAGCTCAATATGATTGTATTTATTTAGTCTTTAGATAATTACAATAAATATATTTTAAATTTGGATTATTGCCACCACTGATTTGATAATAGTATATAAATTTCAAAATCATTGACTAGAATCATAAAATAATAATGAATCAAAAAGTCTCTTCGATCAACGTTGTTAGAATAGTAATAATTATATTTATAATAATAATAAATATTTTTATTTTTGGATTAGTAAACATGCTTTCAATTGGATTCATCAATTATTAATGAATTATCAGCATTTGCTTTAGAAAATCATTTAAAAATGCTTTGAATTATATTTTAGGAGAGGTAATCTTTTTAACAAAGATATTTGATCTTGAAATATTGTTAAATATCTAAATATATTGATAAGCATCGGAATGGAATATATGAAATGAAGTCACTTAGAAAATGATGAGAATTAATTATATATTGTATTTTGAGATAGATTAGTATTGATATTTGTAAAAATGCAGATATCTTTTAATGATTCGAATTAGAAATTTGTAACAGTTCCAAAAATATTTCCATCAAATTCTGATCAATATAACAAAGGATTAATACATTAACAACTGCATTATTGGATATTAAGTCTTTAGAACAGATGTTTAAAATTAAGTTTTTACTAACAGTTGATAGCTCATAAACTATTACATATTATTTTCCTTGAAACACTAGAATATATAATAAAATGCTAATTAAGGATTTGGTAAGGGTGGAATGAAATTTAGTGTGTATTTTCTCTTTAGGTGCATTGAAAGGAACATGATTCGAATATTGTTAACGTTTCTACATCCCTATATCACAATAACTTAGGATGACTGAAATTAATGAATTAAAAGATTAAGTCATATTCACATAGTATCAAGAACAAAATATCACCTTCGGCGTACAGATACAATTGGTTTTAGTTTCATCATAATTTGGTGATCGCTTATGATGGAAACTGATACAAATCAAAGGTGAAGTATATAGAAGATGGCAATCATTTCAAACTCGAAATATACTGGCATATGATTATTGAAGCAAATCAAGTAAAAGCGCTCAAGGGCCATGACTGCTAAATAGTAGCTAGATTAGATGAGGATTTGACCAATGTTTAAAACATGAAATTTGCAGCGTTATAGGTGGAGTTTAAAAATGTTTTATTGGTACTTGGCTAATATTGCCTTAAATAATAATCCAACAGATACACAGCTCTAGATATTGGCTACCGAAGTGCAGAGTTTAATGTCAAAGTAAGCTCCTCTCTTCATCCTTTTTAATAATATAATAAAAATAGTATATTAAGTATGAAGTCAGTTATACCATGAATAACAAAAATTGTCAAAAGACCATCCTTAACATATTCCGGGACGCTTGAAGTTGGAGTAGCAGAAGTAGCGGAACCCGTCATGATAATAAACCGGTTAAATCTTGGATAATCAACACCTTAGAATGAGGTTTATGTTTTGATAAATGATTAGTTTGTATTTCAATCAAACAGTTTCTGACATGGTTAAAAGTTGCTTTCTTTTGGACTAATCGAATGATTTACCAAGGTTAAAAAATGGTGAAGGTTGAAGAATGATGGGTTATTATTGAACTTAATTTTCAGTTATTATCATTATTATATACTACTAATTAATTTAGTTAATTTTAATACATGTATAAATTTATTTAATTATTTAATTGAGTATAATCAACGTAATATAAAAAATCAAATTTTCATTCCAATTTTATACTCAGCATATAAACATCAATCCAATGTTATCTTGATTCAAAATTATTAACTTTATTCAAATTAGATTATAAATTGGATAACATATATATATATATATATTTATCTTTAATTATTCACTATTAAAGGACTTTACTTGGACTGATATGAAAATCTTTGTGAATATTACTAAGACTGTTTTTGAGAGTATTTTCATAGTTAATTGTTATTGGTAGAACAGAGTTTGAAAGGATAAATTAGGAATGAAAACTGTTAGTTAATCAGGATTTTGAGATCATATTGAGGAAAATAAATAGAATTATTGACTGATTTATATTTTGGCATTATTTATTAAGCGAATATTGTAATTATATGCATATGACTATATATAGTCATATTGTAACATTTCTTTATATTCAGTAAACAATTAGCATGCCACTAAAAACGCAATCAGCCATTTGATCTATAAATAAATCAATATGATAAAATCTATATAATAGCCATTAATAAAAATATAATTTTTAATATTTAGTTATATTATATTTAAAAAAATGAATAGATATTCAACATCAAATATTTTTAGCATATCATTATATAGAATTTCATTCAAATAATTGTTATCACTTTGAAATTCACATAAGAATTGAAAATTTTAAAAAATAGTACTTTAGTAAAAGGAATTAGCATTTCTTACTTTATTTATTCTACAATTTGTTGCATTTTATTCTTAATAATACTAATTATATGTCTATTAGTACCAATATTTGGATTCAATTTATTATTGAATCAATAATAAACTCTTGAATTGAATTGTATTCTATGATAATTGATAGATCAATAGGCAAAGAAAAAAATAAAATTTATATTGTGTACTTTCCAAACCATATTAGAGTATTGATTAGCATATTATAATTCCAAGTTTATTTCTATTAACTTTAAATTTAACATGCTGTCAACTACCTCTAAGATCCGCCAATGAGGAGCTGAAGAATTCACCACGAAGTCATCACATTGATGTATAAGGATTCCCCAACTCATTAGTAGACACAAACGCATTATCCAGCGATTACTTCCTGTAGTTAACCAAGTTCCTCCCCAGCTAACCATTACACATAGCAGGACAAATGTTAATTTGAATACTGATGTCTGAGGTGACTCTGCGAGGGGAACTTCTTTGAATGTTACAGGAGATAAAATAGAACGTAACAGTACCATAATGATAGCTAATTAATGTGAATAAAATATTATAACTCTGAGGAACTTATTTATTAATTATTAGATCTGTTAAAGGAATGACCAGAATAGCTCATCTAGCTATTCTGATGTGTTCTCTTATACTTCTTTTGGCCTTCTTTGTCTTCTTTGTCTTCTTTGTCCTTTTGTCTTGTAGTGATTATTTCAAGGGAAGTGGAACTTTAAATGTTCCTATTATATCCTATTTTAGGTAATGTCACGTTGACTCGTGACACATGCTTTGTTTAGCTATTACAGTGATCAAAATCCAATTAATATAGTTCAAATTTCATTAAGTTTTTTCAATCAAATTATTTTGCGACTACTCGCTTTGCATTGATTACAATCCAATTACCTGAAATCCATTTTATAAATATAAATCAAAAAAATCAATGGGATTTGAACCATAATTAGACAAATAAACCTTCAATATAAAAAGTATCATGATAGTATATTAATGAGTTTTAGATTAATACACTTAATACAGATATCAAAACGACAATATGTTTTAATATAGTTTAAATGAAGTATTTAAAGTTTAAATAGGATTACCTCATTAATCCATATTATTAAAAAATTTTAATTGGAAATAAGGTAGCATTTACTAAATTATATAATTATTACTTTAATTCAAAAAATTTAGAATAATCAACTAATTGAGAATATTTTAAAGGAAAATAATTTTTCAAAGATACTGAGTGATAATATTAGAGATTTTCAGAATTTAGCAACTTATTCCAAAATTAATAAAATTTGATAATTTAACCAAAGTTGGTGTATTAGAGGTTAATAAACATAAAAAATTGACTCTCTACAACAATTCATTGGCATCCCGTATAAATTAATACTAAAACCCTTTTATTATGATTAATATAGTATCAACCTAAAAAATCAATTAAAAGCTCCTTAATTGATAGTGAATTTACCAGTAAGCATTCACCAAGTTGAAACTAATGAATATTAATTATTGATATTTTCATATGATTTTACAAAATTATCAAGGTTTAAAATTTCAAGGATTCAAGTTTAAAACAATAATCGATTTGGAGTTTGACGACTTGGTGATTGTGGTATTGAAAGATAATATTTTATTTTATTTTATTTAGTCTTATTGATCTTTTAAGTTAATACCTAATTATAGTCAACTACATATTTGGCGAACATAATACACCCTTAAATTTCAATCTAATCCAAATACGAATGAAACTTCAAATGAAATGAATTTTTAAATTCAGGTTCAAAGAGAATGATTTCATATCAGCTGCTGAATCTTAGTTGAGTGGCGAGCTATCCAAAATCTTCAATGGGTCAACAACTCAATAAGTTTGAAAGAAGCGAAAGAACTTTCGCAACTGGTACAAACTTACGATACCAGTATTACTATCTTCAAAATCAACGGTAGATTGTTATGGATTATCAAGGCAAAGTCAATTCGAACGTTGGTTGACTGGACGAGAGGTTAGCAATGGGTCGATTCACCCCGAACCTCCCAACATGGCACATATTAATTTGTCTGTTAATTATTCGTCAAATGTTACAGATCCTCTCCAGCTTTCAGTAGATGTGACATTCTTGTCAACATGGCTTCCCCCATAGCTACTTTGGAATCATGAGTCACTCACAGGAATTCACAATATAGACAGCAAGGGCGGTAGGATCACAATAAGTGTTATATATCAAATAGAGTTTTAAATTGGGTTTCAAATTGTGTAGTTGGTTCAGATGTTGAATATTGAGGTAGCATTTATATTAGCTTTATTAAAATTCAACAGTTTTATATTTTTTAAGTATAATGTATCAATATGTATTGGAATTGACTATAATTTCACTATTATAATTATTTTAAGTATTAATGTTATAAATATTAGAATAAATATAGCAAAAATATTAAATAATTCATGTTACATAGTTGATCAAGATAACATTGAGGGGAAAATATTTGCCAAAGTAATATGATATGTATGATACATTGAGAATGTATATTTAGAAATTGATTGAAACTAAAAATATAAACATTTTAGAAATTATACTATGCTCCCAACAGGGATCGAACCTGTGACCTTGGCGTTATTAGCACCACGCTCTAACCAACTGAGCTATGGGAGCTGAGTTAGTGAATTCTATTTATTATAATATTTTTCAAATGTAATTTTCTTGTCAAATTATTTTTTTTTCATTATTACTAATCAAAGCCCTCATAATAATTACAAATTTTTATATTTTTTCATAATTCAAGTAATCATCTTTATTATTTTCTTCTTTTTCTATCTATATATAACTTTCTTTATGATTACTATATTGATATCATTACATTAAACTTGATTAAATCTGTCAACTTTTTGTTATATCTATTAATTAATCTCTATAATCCAATTTTAGTTTAAATATAGTTATAAAATTATCCCTCGAATTAATTAATAATAGAATATGTTTGAAAATTAATTAATTTTTAGTTTGTGAAATTCTGGACCTTTTATAATATAATGAGTACCTTTATCCTTGAAATGATAAGTTTATCACATGATAATTGACGGATATTATAGTATTAAATACTATTAATACCTTGAAATAATATAGTAATAAACATCTAAAATTTCAAATCGTATCCATTATAATTAAAACCATCTGATAATTAATTGTAATAATATGAAGGATTTATCTTTTATAATATTTTTGATCTATAAAATAATATGAAATTAATGACTTTTTAGTATATTCACAAGGTGATTTATTATCTAACAATTAATAATATCTCTTGGATATCTAATCTGTACTAAAAATTCCATACATCAATCAATTCTATTAATCACACAACTTAATCCATAATAATCAACCATTAGTGTAACAAAGAACATAAAATAATAAATATGATAAGGTAACAAAAAATTGTAATAATGATAATTAAAATCATAATATTAAATAATATATATGACAAGTTGTAATGTTGACAATAGGCATTCTATTACAATAAACAATATTATATAAAATTATTTAATAGAGCATTTAATATACCAATTTTAGTACTTATAATATACATTGATAAAATTAGATTAATTTAATAACTTATTGGGAATAATTATGATTTCATTATGGAGAATTTTAAATTCATAGATGATATGATTTCATTAAATTTTGGATAATTTAATAAAATTTAATATTGAATTAATAATATTACTTTTGTTTGAATTTGAAATAATTTTTAGTCTCATAATTGTTTATTATTTCTTTTATCAATTCTTTAAAATATATAAAAACTATCAAGAGTGATTTAATGTGGATTCTGAATATTTCATTAAAAAATTGCTCAAACTATAATGAAAGTATAGATCATTTTTGATATGGAACCTACAATTGTATAAAACTTGGAGGCGGAGACTTGATAAATTGTAAGGTATTAAGAATATTAAGGAAGACTCATGCAAAAATTCAAGAACCTAATAATGAGAGGATTCCAAGATAACTTGGATGACAATGGAGCAGAAAGTAATAAATAAACTTGATGAGTAACCGAAAGTTCCCATTTGTGAAATTGAAATCCAATATGATTAATTCTAATTAAATTAACTGAAAATAGATTATTAGTAGTACAAAAAAGAATAAAAAAAATACTAAATCTATAATTATATTTCAATTAATTAATGCTCTATATTTCAGATGATAATGTTATATATACATTAGATTATTTAAATATACTCACTATATTTATAGATGATTAAATTTAAAAGTGTATATATTATTAAAATTGAAAATAATTTTGTAATTTGTGCCAGGTTAGTATGATTTCATAGGTTTAATATTTCATCAAAATGTTTACAGTTGGAGATCAAAATGTTTGAGTTTAATTTAGTATCGAACCAAAGTCTTAGTAATGATAAAGAGTTGAATTTGGCTATGGTATGACTATTTATGTTCAATGAAATAGACAGTTTGATGCTTTATCATAAGCTCAGGATCATGGTAAAAATAAGAAGTGAAAGGGTTTTTCAATATTATTAGCTAAATTTGCCAGATCCGATCGTTTAAAACCCAAACAAAAAGACAAAAAAGCTCAAAAAATTTATAATCGACGAATAAAATGAGATAAAATGATGACTTGAACTCGAAATGATCGTTGTGAATAAAAATAATTTTTAACTTTCATCTGACTATTATTATGATTATAATATAATAACAAAATATTGAAATATATGATGGATAATTAAAACTTCAAATACTTGCGGATATTACTTAATTAATTATCCCAATTAGTGACATCTGAAGTTTAATTAAATCAATCTCCTCCAATACCAAGATCAATCTATAATTCAAAAAGAAATCCATGATTTTATAGAAAAGGTTATAAATTTATGACTATAACTGACAAAATTTGGATAAAATTTATAGAACAAATAATGAAATCATTCAAGTTATGATGATTTTGATTGACTATTAATGAAGTTTAAAACTCCATTATGTTTACTATTCGTTAACATCTCTATTAGAAGTTAATAACATTTTTTTTGAATTTTTTGAGAAATAGGAAATTTCCACAACTAAAATCAATTGGATGATGTCATAAACATGTCAATTTAAAAAATAATTTCAGAATATTATGATTAATTAATGATGATAGGTGAAATGACTAAAATTATTTAAAATTAAAAAAAATTATAGTTTGGAAAGATTTTAACCAATTGAGTTCTAGGGAAAAGGAATAATGTGACGTCATAATATATATATATATATATTTAAGATATTTAAATAAATTATTAATAACTAAATAGATTCTGAAATTAATAAATATATTTTATTTATCAAAATATTGATATTTAATGATTGCAAAACAATTTTGATTTTGAATAGCACATCTCTTAAAAAATTTTCCCCCTATTACCATAAAAAAATAAATAAAGAAATTGACTTTTACTATCATTAGGAAGGATTTAGACTAGTTTATATTTACTTCAAATGTTGATCAATTTTTATTATCGATCTCAAATCGATCATTAGATTTTTAAGGGAGTGATGAATGTTGCCAAATTTAGTAATTGAAAACTTAAAAATACCTTAAAGGTATATCTGAATCTCTGAATCTCTCAGTTTTGGAAAATGGAATTTTATTGGATTGAATTATGGATATTTACTTAAAAATATCACTGAAATTAATCAATTTAAGAATCGAAAACTTTGATTAGAGTTCATCCAACTTAAATGGTGTCATAATTGGTTAATTTTGAATAGTTTTTTAATGCAGTTAGTTCATTTGCTATTATCAACATGCTGAACTGGAACCTTTTGACCAATTAGAGGGAACCTCTTTATCTTACTCGCTTTAATTAGATTTTAGTGGTTGAAAAAATTAAAAAAATTATTGAACTGCAGTGAATGTTCAATATAATTAAAAACTGATAAAAACTATTGGCATATAACATAATTAAGATAGTAAGTATTTCAGATACAATTGAAAAAGGTATGATTAGTAATATTAGGAACAGTTTATGACATAATTTGTAATAAATAATAGGAATTAATTAATGTTTTTTGTTATTAAATATGAAATTTTTATTAGTATAATTTGATTAATTAAAAAATATTCAAATGTGATAAAAATGATTGTAAGAATACCTAACAAGGGAAAAGACACAGACTATCAATTCCAAGATTTGACAGAAATTTGTTCTCTAATTGGTAAAAAATCAAGAGAGAATTATTCCACACACCCTCCAAATAGACGAATCATACTGGCAGACAATTAAATCATCTTTTATTTACAACAGATTACATAGTTGAATTTTGGGGGCATTTTCAAAAGTATAAAAGAGCTCTCTCTTCCTCCAGATATATCAGCTTTTCATTTCTTTTAAATTTTTTCCTTACATATTCAATTTCAAATAATTACCTGCCATTTTCTTGAGATTGAATATTGTTCATTCTTATTTACGATTTACATGTGCATTAACTAGAGCTATATTCGTTTAAGATTATAAAAAACGTAAATTGGAGTTTATTTATTGGATTTAAATTTCCCCCTAGCCATATCATTCAATTACTCAAAAACCTGAATCTCAACTCAAAAATTTGAGATTAATTGTAACCAAATTTATTCATTGATTATCCGGGCCTACAATTTCCATTTCTAATCAATCAAATTACCCACGAATTCTCCCTAAACTTATTATTATTATTATTATTATTATTATTTCTTTCATTATTTATTATTAAAGCAACCCATATTCCCCATATACAATCATGTTAAGTTCAATCAAATCAATTTTCAAAAACAATCAAAAAAATAACTTGACTAAAGACTCTAAATCTAATAAGATGACGAAGAAGGTCACTATCCAAACACCAACGCCATCTTCACATACTCCTGTTCAAGTTCCTACCTTAGCTTCCAACACTAAGGTCTATCCTTCTCCTCCTGAGCAGCAATTCGATGCCAAAACAGGCGAACCTCTCCCTATGTTTCCCACTCTCGCTTCTCAATACCGTCTGATACAAAGAATGGGAGAGTAAGTTGTTTATATTACCATATATAGGATATTACTGACTTTGCTTTTTAGTGGTGCTTTTAGCGTAGTCTATCGTGCTTATGACCAGCTCCGCGGACATGAAGTTGCTATTAAAGCGGTTCGCAAGCATGAACTCAGCCAATCTCAACGTGCTAGCATCCATAAGGAGATCTCTATTCTTCGTTCCTGCGACCACCCCAATATAACACAACTTTACGACTTCCACGAATCGGATATGCATTATTTTATTATCATGGAACTCGTTTCCGGTGGTGAGTTATTCAATGCCATTGTTGATCATACATATTTCTCCGAGCCTTTAGCCAGACATATTATTAATCAAGTCGCCGAAGGTATTCACTATCTTCATAGCCAACGCGGTGTTGTCCACCGTGATATCAAGCCCGAAAATATCCTCTTTGAACCTATTCCTATCATTGAAGATCCTCAACCTTACATTGACCAAGGATACAAAGTCTATCCCGGACGTGGAAAAGAAGGCTACATTGTCGAAGGCCTTGGTGGTGCTGGTATTGGACGTGTTAAAATCGCTGATTTTGGCCTCAGCAAGACTATTTGGAGTGACAACACCATGACCCCTTGTGGCACCGTTGGATATACTGCCCCAGAAATTGTGAATGATCAGCGATACAGTTTAAGCGTTGACCTTTGGGCTTTGGGCTGTGTGCTGTATACTATGCTTTGCGGTTTCCCTCCTTTCTACGATGAAGATATCCAAGTTCTCACCGAAAAAGTAGCGCGTGGTTATTACACTTTCTTATCTCCCTGGTGGGATCCCGTCTCTAATGGTGCCAAAGATCTCGTAGCTCATTTGTTGCTCGTTGACCCTGTTCGAAGATACACAATTGATGAATTCATGTGTCATCCATGGTGCCGTATTGTTAATCCTCCATCCCCTCCTACACAAAACGATCTTGTTCAAACTCCTACTCAAGAATTTACTGTCTCTTCAGTTATCACACCAAGTGTTACACTACGTGAAGCTTTTGATGTATCATATGCAGTTCACTTAATGGGAGATGATCACCATAGAGAAATGCGCGCTAAAAATAAGCATCAACGTCGTCAACAAGGTGCTCCCTCGATGATTCCTATTGTCGAAACACCCACCGAAGGTACGGGTCAGGGATTCAATTATGAAGCTCATAATCTTTTAGAAAGTTTGATGTGTCGCGAAGCTAAGAAAAACGGAGGAGAATTTCAATTCTCACTCAATCCTGACAATGCCACGCTACTCAACCGACGCAAGAATAAGAACCTTCAACAAACTACAGTGGTACAAGCTTAAATTATTTCTGCTAATATTTATTGATTGCTGGGCTATTTTTACAAAATATGTATTTAATTTAAAGTTTTTATCATTAACATTTATTATTCTGCCATGCTCATCCAATCTCCTACACAAATTTTGGAGCATTGATTAAGCTTCTGTTGACATTTCCACTTTGTATCCACTGGAGTATCCCTCAAATGATACCTATTTGGAGCGAAATCCATCACTGAGTCCTGTCTCTTTGACGGAGCTAATACCTCTCAATCAATTGGCACATATTCTTTATTCTATTACTAACTCCCAATATAAAATATTATCGATCAATCAATGAATAAAAAGCTAATTTAGCATATAATTCATTACTTCTACTCTGTACCTAATTCATTCAATAATTTTTGAGTATTTTGGAAAATTTAATTACCAATAAATGCAAAGTTTCCATTTCTACCAATCATCCAATTCAGCAGTACTAATTTTTAAAATCTCCCAAGAATTTGGAAAGTAGTATGATGTCATAATTCGGCAACTTCTAGGACTTAATTACATGATAAAAAAATCATAATTTTTGGAACTGCTAAGTTCCAATAAAATTTTATGTTCTTAAATATCTCGATATTTTTATTCATTAGGGTTCTGTTTATAATCATTTCTATTTTAATTTGAATACGAAATGTCTTGAAGACTAGTTAGAGATTATTTGGAGAATATAATGGTAGAATTGCTGGAGGGGTGTAAGGTTTTTTTCGGATTGATAGGACTAATTTTCAACCTTCAAAATATGTCACTTGTAAATTGAATTGCATTTTGATTTGAACAAAATTATTATTGGCATTAAAAAAACATTTGAACCGAATTTGATTTTATGATTTGAATGAAGATTTTTGTATTGACTTGATTAGAAAAATATTAATAAATGTATTTCTATCGCTACTACACATGAATTTTTATTTAATGAACTTGTATTTTAAATGATAAATAGTTATTGTATCCAAAAATAACTCGAATTCTCATTATATGTATTTTAGAAATTTCTAATTAATATGAAATTTTTAACTATATTAATTGGTATTTTATTAAATGGAATAAGAGATTCTACTACTGCTATCTATGATATATTTAAATATAATTTCTGATAATTTTTAATTACTAATAAATTATATTTAATATAAAATTCTTTTATAAATTCAAAATTTGGGCCAATTCTGTAATTTCATATATATTTTTTTCTATTGTTTTGTTATTTTGAATATTTTTTTTAATTCGTCAAAAACTTGACAATTGATTATTCACAACATAGTCATTATAATATTTATTAGAATAGTTGTAAGAGGTATTTGAAATAATTTAAGTGTGATAGTGATATTTCTGTTTTCCTAATAAACTTGAAAAAAATTTATTAATATATTTTGTTACTAAAATCTAAAGAACTATTTATAAAAGGTTCTTTTAGGGATGATTGATGAGAACCAAATATTAATTTGAGAATATTAAGGGATCAATTTGATTTTAATTATTTTGATTATAGATATTTTATTTAGAATTGTAAGATTTTTTTAAATTCGATTAATAATCAAGTGAAACGTTTGAAGGGAAAAAATTTCTCTAAATTTCGGATAAATGGTTGAATCGGGAAACTGGGAGGTTGAATTAGCCGAAATACTCCAGGATTAGGTAAAATTTTAAATAGATTTCGGAAATTTTAAATTGGCATTAGTATTATCTTTGAATGTGCCAATTTTGGAAATATTATATTAATTATATTGGTGAATTGGATTTTCAGGTTGTTGATAGATAAAGTTGCAGGTATTTTATGCTTGATGTTGTCTAGGAGCGATAATTCAAATCTAGCCATATTATTGCTTTATTATTAAAATAATTTCAAAACCTTAAATATTAATATGAAAAGGTTAAAATATATTAAATTTACTGAGAAATCAAAATTCACAGTAAATAAATTAATCTACCAACACCACTATTGTCAACGTCAATATTACGATAGCACAAGGCTATAAAACATTGAAGGTGTTGGGTAAAATAGGGATAAAAAATTATAGGAAAAATACGAGTTTTTATAGAAATAAGAAAAATATTAAAATTTTTCCACTCCGAAATATATTGTACAATAATTGATTAAATGGCTCAGTTCTTCTTAGACTAATTAAGTAACGAGATAATATACCACATTTAAGCTTCCATGGCGCAATTGGCTAGCGCGTCCGACTGTTAATCGGGAGGTTGGTGGTTCAAGCCCACCTGGGAGCGTATTTTATTTCTTCTTTCCCCACCTATTTTTCTTTTTTTTCGATTTTTTGCAATTCGTATGTATATTATACATAAATTTAATATCTCAATTCATTATATTTCTTAATTATAATTTCGCAAACAGTTTTCTACAATATAATGTTTCAATTATATCCATCTTTTATTTTTCATACCAATCTTAAATAAATTTATATAATTTAAATACTTATAATTAATTCAATTCTTTATAATATTGATTTACTATTTTGTAATTTCTCAAAATTATAAAAAATGAGTTATATTCATTTATTAATTACTTCTTTAATATTCAATTTATAATTTTAAATTTAATATCATTATTTAATAGATAAGTATTACCAAAAAATTGAGATTTTTTCGATTTTAACTATATTGATCACATAATAACCTGAAATATAGCTATAATATTAAATTACTATAATTAAATATTATCAAGTACTGCTTAAAATATTGATAATCTTTTTTATATTATTCTTTAACTTTTCTAATCTAATATTAAACATTAGAAAAATATTATCAATTCAAAATGATTATAACTTTAATTTTTAGATATATTGTACTCTCAGTAAATTTTTATTCAATATATTTCAATTAAATGAATGAATAAAAAATAAATATACAAAAGCATTAGGTATATTGAAGCTAATCATTGATTATATTTTAATCAGAGTATTCAATTAATTATAATATCATTGAATAATATTATCTTAATAGATTTTAAAGATGTACATTTTATTCAACAAAGTTTATTTAGTTTAAATAAAAAAATTTTCAATGGTTGTAAAAAATTTTTAACTCAAAATGTAAATAAATGCAAAATACCAAAACTAATAATTTGAACATATTTTCATCAATCGATTAATTATTGTCATATTGATGATGGGTTAACTAAATTTGCAATAAATCAAAATCAATGAGTCAACAATTATATATATATATATATACTAATTTCAATCATTTAAAAATATTATAATATTATTAAAAAACAAAAAACTTTATGTTTAAACATGAATTCAACTTAAATCCTTTGACATTTAACAAATATTCATATATCGTTGAAGTTATCGGATATAGTTTAAAATGAATATTCCTTATATTGATCACGACGAAAATATAGTAGAATATTAAGATTAATATTACATTGAATCGAGTAATCAATTACATATTTTCTATGTTTTTTGAATGCTCAATTATATGAAACATATTTTGTACATTGTTTTATATGCCTTCATTTTTGATTTTAATTAAAATTACATTTTATTTAAAAACATTAATTTTAATTTAATTATACTGAAAAACACTATAAAGAAGATTGATCATCTTTGGAAGTTGGTAGAACATCATCTTGCAAATTGTGTAGTAAGTCTTGGGGTGGTAATCCCTTGTAGCAGACTTGATAAACACGAGTGAAGAGTGGGAATTCATCGGTGAGGTTTTGAGATTTGAGGAATTCGTGAACTTCTTTGCTGGTGAGTGTCCCTTGTAACTTTTGACCATTGAGCATTTCTTTTTCGAGTTCTTCAAAACTCTATTCAATGATTATTAAATTATCAGCCTATGAAACACAATAAGCAATACTTACCTTGCCAGTGACTACTCTAGCTTCAGCAACTTTTCTATTTCTACCACCTGAGCATGTTGTGATCAAGTCGGCAACACCGCAAGATTCGAAGAAAGTTTCATTTTTGACTCCCTTCAAAAACATTTTGGCGAATTTTTTCATCTCCATTAAGCCAATACGAATCACAGCAGCTTTAGTATTATTACCAAGTTTCAAACCATCCACTAAGCCGGCAGCGATACCTACAATATTTTTCAGAGCACCGCAGATCTCAACCCCCTCGACGTCTGGAACGATACTCACCAAGAAGTAGTTGGTGTGAAACAGTTTCGCAAACAGTTCTCCTGAAGCCTTATTACGATAACCAATAGTGGTTTCACAGAATTTTTCACTAGCGACTTCTTCAGAAATGTTAGCACCACTTAAAACGTTTACTTCGATATTCAAAGTTTTGGAAATGTAATCAGAGCATAATTTGATCCCGTTGGCGTCAACTTGCACGCCCTTAATCAAGGAAATCGCACATGCATTGGGATTCACATGACCTTGGAGTTCTCTGCAAACGCTTTTGATAAACTATATAACATTATTAATAACTGATCAAGTATAAAATAAATGAAAATTACCTGGTGAGGTATAACAAATACCAAAAGTGTAGCATCCTTAGCAGCTTCCAACAAATTGGGAACAGCTACTACATTCTCAGGTAATTTGATACCTGGCAAATACCTAAACCACCCCCATTAATAGCACATCCTCTGTAAACTCAATATGACATACTTGACATTTTCGTGCTTCTCATTAATGATATTAGTGAGTTTCCTACCGTTGATCTCTTCTTCAAATACCCACATATTCACTTTGGAATCTAACAGGTCACCGTATTTGAATACGTTATTACCTACTATTTTGGCAATTGCTGAACCCCTGATAGTCAAAGGTCAATAATAATCATTTAATTAAATGGTAGAATTACCAGTTGCCACTTCCTACAATACAAATACGTTCTTGATATTGAGTATTAGAAATTGCCATAGTTCTTTTTAAATTTATATTTATAAAAATTTAGTATTTATATTATGATTAAAAAGATATTTTTTTTATTAAGTAATAGATTTTATGGACTATTGAATGATTTTTATAGTCATCATTCCATCCATTATGATTTCATATTCATATCAACATTTTAATGGCATGATTATTGGTGATAGTTATTTGGGACTGTGACAAATAAGAATTTATTAGTTTATGAAAAATATTGAGAATTTGTCCACATGTTATATGATAGAGATTATTAGATAGATAAGATTACAAAAAAGTAATTAAGCCACTCTATCCTGAATAGGATTTTTATATTAGGATTTTTGGACTTGAAAAAAGTTGAAAATGATTTTTATAGGTTATAAATATCCGAAAAAAAAATTTATTTTAAAAATAAATAATTGCAAAGTGAGTGAATTTATAAGATTTAAAAGATAAAAATAATTTGAATTAATGATTCTAACTTTATGATATAAATTTAAGTCATTATTAGCTTAAAATTATTTACAATTCTGTTAGTTAAAACTTCGTACAATTTCCTTGATTCGACTTTTTAAGGTCTCCTACTTAAGCAAATTTTCAATAATGATGTAATTATCCCACATATGATTTATTAATTAGAAATAATGAAATTTATTCAAAACATTTTCGCTTAACTTTAAAATTTAATATGTTTAAATTTATTTATACTACTCACTGACCAATATACTAATAATCAAAATAATAATATCGATTGAACCATTTCTAATATAAAATTATTATATTTTGGTGTATAATTGAATATTTAAGAAAATTTAAATAATTGTAGATAACAATTAAAATCAGGCAAAATACACCAAGCTCTAATCAACACAGTAGTAAAAATAACATTTATAATTTCAGCCATTGTTAAATGCTATTAAATCATCTTAATATTTGATAATTATTTTTTTAAATAATACATTATAATTTTAGAATATGATATTGATTTTACTGATGTGAATTTTGCTCCAATAATCAATGATCTAATTTATGATTTATATTTCTGAACAATTTTCTTTGCAAAAATATATTTTCACTTTTGAATCAAATTTAAGTAATTTAATAAATTTGAATTAATTTTATCAAATTTGTCGCGTACAAGATTGTTAAATATTGACGTCCATAATTGTGGGAGGAGATAGACTTTTAGAGCTTAAACGGGGAATCGCCAGTGGTAAACAACAGGTTACCACAGAGCTAAGAGAAATTAATGGGGTTCACCAAATGAGGTGAAAATGGCTTGCTGTAAATTGGGTTCTTTGTGTAAAGTAAATATCTCACAATCATCACAACTCAAAACTTTTGTGAGGGTTATGAGAAAAACTTAGAGACTGGATACTTTTGAAATGAAGATAAAAGAGATATGTTTATTAGTTCATACTTGATAATCTTGTATTAGCTTTCATTGCTGGTTTTTAAGGATAGGAATGACTCAGTGACAGAAAAGAACAAAACCACCCAGTTCAGGAAATGGGTGTTCTCCAATGTGACTTCTAGATTCAGTGTGATAATCACAGTTTCTTGAGTGATTGACAAGATTATTTCCCATCAATATTGATTAAATCATTAAAAGTAATGAAACTAAAGTATTTGATGACATATTTTAAGCACATTTTACTAGTTTGTTAATTTAAATTGTATTAAATTCAATATATAAATATATAGTTCAATGATCAATAAATTTATTTTAATATTAACTCAAATTAAAAATCCAAAATAAAAAACCTGGAAATATAATTTATGATGTCGTCCCAATTATCCCATAAAACTTAAAAATTTAATAAATCAATTTATATTTCTATTAATTCCCAGTCCAAAAATTCCATAAATCCACTGAATAATCCAATTCTAACCCAATATAAAATTAATAATTAAACCAAGTAAATCTATACATATATATTAAATTAAAAATTTATTCAATTGAATTTAGTTCTTTGGAAATGAGTTCCCGTCCATCCAAAAAATCTATATTACAACAAAAAACTTTAAAAAAGTTAGAATTGAGTTTAAAGGCCGAAGACTATTATCAATCTCACCAAATTGTTCGAACTCTTGTCAATAGGTAAATATTTCTATACATATTAAACTTTTTATTAATTTATTTAGGGCTTTGACTCAGAAAGATTATAATCAAGCTGTTGAGTTTTTGAATACTGGAATAAATGAATTATTAAAGTATAAACAGTGGTCTAGTGTTACGGATTTAACCCTATACTTGTTAAAAGTTCACGAGTTACAAGGTACCGAAGTGAGTAAAGATTCCATAGGTAAATATTTGTAATAATTTAGAATAATTGTGCAATTAATTGGAGGGAGTGTAGATAACTTGATAAATATTATTAGTAAATTCCCTCAGGGCGAGTTAACTAGACAGCAGATTATTGATCAAATAATTAGGTAAATTGATTCGTTGATTATTTTAATATGTTATTGATTGCTGTAGTTGGACCAATCAAAAAGGCAGTCATCAAGAGGGCTACTTACCTTTTCATGAATTTTTAGCTCATCTTTACGATAAAGGTAATTATCAAATACTTAAAATTTTTACATTTATTAATTGTTTTAGAGGGTGATTTTAAGCTCAGCGAGAGTTCTTACCTAGTTATCGGCGATAATTACTCCCCTAACTTCGCAAAGATGGTTTACACGTGGTGTATTTCCACACAGCCCAGAGATTTTGGATATTTTATGACGCGAGAAATTTTACAGTTGTTGGAATTGGGTCAAGTCGAATACGCCCAAAAATTCAGCGACGAGTACTTAAAATTATTGAAGGATAGTCACTCCGAGTTATTCAAATCATCCAATGGTGGCTTTAATCTCACAACTGACAAATTAATCAACTTAAGCCAACTCATTGTCAAACTTCTCGAAAAGGCTCCAAGCTCAGACCTTTATAAGCAACTACAGTCGGAATTCCAAAGTAATTTGAAAGCTTTGGAACTTTACGACAGCTTTGAAAAGATTGGGGAGTTGTATTTTGGTATTCAAGTGTATCGTCAGCCTAATTTGTTACAGAGTTTGATGTCTGGCCTCTTCAGTCCCGGTCCCCTCATGGGAGGGTCTGGCAATTTAAATTTGCAGGGTTCTAGCGAATTGGATTAAATGAGGTTTGTTGTAATAAATTAAAAATATTATTATTATTTTTTAAAATTATTGTGAATTTTTTTCATCAAAATTCCTAGCATTCAATTAACTGTTTTAATATTTCATGAATATTTTATTGTATTATAATCATTATATAATGTATATAAATTAACTCTTAAATAATTCTTTGATCTTTAATCCATCTCCAAAATATTTTTCAACATTCTTAGGCAAATTTTTAGTCTTCAATATCTTTTCTATACTCAATTCAGCACTCTCCAATCCGTAGTTGTAATCCCTGATCCGCCTCGATACCGTTTTATTTGAGGTTTTACGCTGCGAAAGCCTAAGTTGCTGAGTTTGGTAAAATTGCTCGTTTTCGCGTTCCCATATCTCTGTTTTGATTTGGACTTCGCTAGGTGTTAGTATGTAGTTCACGAGATCTTTGTCGAGTTCACTGTCGGATAGAGCGTCGTCATCTTGGGATAAATTGAGAGGTGTTGAAATGGCTTCAATTGGCTGAATAGCTTCCAAAACGGGAGACGAGTTCGTCCCAATACAACTACCTTCAGCCGATGGGGACGGCGACGGCAACATTTTGGCTTCCTTAATATCAATATGGAAACTTGGGGGTAAATCGCTTTTGGGAATCCAAAACTCCCTAAATTCGTCCACTGTCAATTCCGAACTTCCAGTCATCGCAAATTCCCTCAATCTCCTTTTAATCGTAATGGGTGCAACTTTAACCAGGCTGGCAGCGTCTTCCACACTCCTCTGGAAATGATTCATCCTGGCAGCTAGTAGGAGACATGCACCCGAAATTCCAGCGGGCCGTCTGCCGAATTCGAGGTAGTCATACCTCATTCTCTGTACCAGTCTAGTAGCATCTTTCACAACGTTAAAAGTCTTGGCGCCGAGTCCGAAATTGGTGGCGAATCTGACAATGTACCAAGAAGGGTCGATAGGTTTCGGTTTGATCAGTAGTAATTCCGATATTTGGACATAATAGCGACCGAGTTTGAAGACGTCAACCTAAATTACCCAATTAATAGCTTAATATCATCGTCATATGTTATCAATTACCTGAAGAACATGTCCCAAATCCAACAATAGACAGTCGTAAGCATTTTGCCTCACTACGAAGTAGGTAGCACCCGCAACGATTAGATTCAAACTGCGACCTCTGAAGAAATTTTTAAGTTTTATAAGTTTTATAACGTTGTGGATTTGATCTTGAAAGTATGCTGGTAGATTGAGTGTGTGGATAAGGTTTTGAACTAGAGATTTGGCTGTGGAATGTTAATGAATGTTAGTATGAATTGGATGTTAGTTACCTTGTTGGTTGGTTTGGTCTCCGTTGGAATACATCCCTCTACGATTTTTCGTATATGTTATTGACGAATACGCTAATTAAATATTAATTACCAACAAAATTTAAACTCGAAAAAATTTACTCTGATCTCTACCGACCTCAACTCCCTGTACAACTTTACCACCTACCGAAGTCTCTTGAAATTCTAGATTATGGACAATTTCTAAGTTTTCTAATACCTAATTCAAATATTCAATTATTTGATCTGATATTTTTATGATTATTTCTTACCAGACCACAATCCCCACAAATTAATTGATGAGTATCTACGTCATCACTTATTAAATTATCGCTTTCGCAACTTGAACACTTCTTCGTTAATGTCATTATTATTATTAATTAGTAAATCTTTTTTGTTGCGATGATATGATTTAGCAGTCCTTTTCCAATATCCAGTATTTAAATACTGGTGGCAAAATCCCCCTATCCCATCTGATTTGGTTAAATTAAAATGGCTTTGACAATTACCACTTATTGGTCAACTTATTTGGGGCTTGATTCTTAAGCCGGTGGATTGTTAGTTAAGATTGTCCAAATGGTTCATTTTTGAGAGAAGTTGGACGATATGACGTGCTTAATAGGAGATTGAGAACTTTTTGGATTTTTAGATTTTTAAGGGATTAAATTCTAAAGTTCGTGATTGATTTAATTTAGGAAATAATATTGATGTAAGATATAATTTTTCTGAGAATAGTTTATTTTAAAAAAAGGCAATGTATAATATATAAATAATAATTCCAAATTTCAAAAAATATATAACTTTATAAAATTTGTGAATCAAAACATATTTTGTTATATTTTAAAATCAGATCAAAATTAATGTTTTAATAAAAATATTTTTAATAGAAAAAAAACTACCTTTATTAAAGAAAATTGTCCGATTCAATTATAGTTTCATTCCCAAATTTTGTCACTTTATATCCTTAATAGGTTTCCAACTTTAAATTTGATATTTTTGTAATACACTAAAAATCTTTCAAAAAATGAAATTGATAGTAAGAAAATATATCAAAATCATTTTAGTATAATGTTTACTTTTTTGACAATGTTTGATATTTAATCCCGCTTCAAAATAAATATCAATAATGTAATATGATATAATATAATTGAGAGACCATATATATGATATAATACATTAGAGTAATTTAAATCTTTATTTCATCATATTAAGATCAAAAATAATTCCATATTATTTTATTATCTTGATATATATTAACACATTTAAAAATTTAATATAATGATTACAAAGTTTAAAAATGAAAACAAAGTTAAATACTCTCCGGCCGGGAATTGAACCCGGGTCACCCGCGTGACAGGCGGGTATACTCACCACTATACTACCGAAGATTAATTAAGTTAATCAAAATTAAATTGTAAATGAAATTGATTCATCTTACCTAATTTTCTCACTAAATATATATTTTATTAACCATTTATATAATTTTAATCATTTCTAAGAGTTTTTTAAATTTAGCAATTTTTCCTAATCTACACCTATTAATATTTCATTTCTCTTATCTATATTCATTCTTTTTTTTTAATTTCCCTAATCTTTTTTTAAAATATTCATTAATATAAATTTCACAATAAACAATCTATACGTCTTTTCAATCAAATTCTTTTGAATACAATATACTATTTTATTGTTAATTTTTTTATTAATAATTTGAAATATTATTGCAACATTATTAATCCATATTAATCTCTATTTCATCATCTTTTTAATATTAAAATTTCAAATTTTAATTTCTACTCAATAGATGATCAGATTTGATAATTATTGAATTCATTGTTATGGTATATTTAAACTTATAAATCAATATTTCAATTGAAATTAACACTAAGTTCATTTTTAATCTTAGTTGCAAAAATGATTATTATATAATTAGCAATATTCAATCATATTCACTAAAAAGCAATCAATCATTTTCTTTATATAATTTTAGTTGAATGCTTTTTATAGTGTTGTTCATAGTGATTTTAATACCTAAAAAGTAAATAAAATTTTGAAAAAAATCATCAACTTTAAAATTACAACCATTGGACAAAAATCCATATATTAGGACATTAAACTAATATAAATCTAACGATTCATTATCATATGAAAACAGCTAAAATATCAAATACCCAAGCCAATTAAATCCAAACAGACTAAAACCCTATAGTAACCAAATAATTTCGGATCCATTCGCTTCCAATTATACCACACTTGAATTAAATTGTTACCAAATTTTATTGAATCCCGAAAATGTCTTTAATAATACGCAGTTTTTAAAAAAGTTCCACTGAGAAATTAGTGGTAGAATTATATCATGATTTAATATTGGAATCTATGTAGATTTTTCATTAATTTTCATATGATAGTAATTATTGACATTTGATTAAAGAGAAAAACTTTAAATTATGTAATTTTTGGAATTAGCGTAATAAAAAAATTTAATAGATTTGGAAAATATCATTACAAATCATATGAAAATTAATGGATTTTGTAAGATATGTATTTACAAGCAACTGGTAAATACTTTTGCTCAAAGATTAATAATTGTTCCAGTTTGATGATTTGGAATGATACTTGATCACAATCTGTTTATAGTATTAGATAAGTTGATATTAATTTTTAATCATATATTGACCGCCACCTAGATATGAGGGATTTCCTAAATGATTGGAAATATTGATTTGACGAAGATATATCGGATCTGAGAATTATTAGAGCATTTGCATAGTATTAATTTTGTATTAAACCATAATATTTATTGAATCGAGTCTTACTAGAGTGGCGCTACAGTCAAGTTAAACTGATTAAATGAAATATAAAAATAGAGCACAATTGTATCGGGATTATTGTCAAGTGATAGTGAATTGCCTAAATTGCAATTGATTAAAAATATCAAGCTTACAACGATTTGTTGAGCATAAGTTACTTAGAGAATAAATTACACCTAAAAATATCTGATAAATATTTAGTTCATATTTTAATTTATCTATTTCTCGATTTCAAATCCACGTGAATTAAATCGAAAATGGCCAATTGAATACCTCCATTATTGAGGGAAACAATGTAAGATTAGAAAAGCAATTGGTGTCACCTCAACAATTGGATTAGACCAACTATCTAACACTGATTACATTGAATTGCTCTTTCTGATCACAATTCTCTCACAATGCCGAAAATTGTTTCCATCCTCAATTATGTTGGATATAAATACCGTATGACGAAGCTCAATAGATTTCATAATTATCATTTTAATTTATTTAATAAGAATCAATATCTACTTAAAAAATATTCATACATATAATATGACTTACTTCAGTACTCAAGCTACCTCTAATATTCAAAAGCAAAAGGTTTGTATTGTCGGCTCCGGTAATTGGTAAGTGAATTGATCACCTCAAATAAATATAAAAACTAATATGATGTATTAGGGGTTCCGCTATTGCTAAAATTATTGGTTTTAACGTTTTAAAATATACCGACTTCGAACCCAAGGTGAATATGTGGGTTTACGAAGAAATGATCAATGGTGAAAAGTTGACCAATATCATCAATACTAAGCATGAAAATGTCAAATACTTGCCCGGTATCAAGCTCCCCGAAAATGTTGTAGCTGTTCCCGATCTTAAGGAAGCTGCTAAGGATGCTACTTTACTCGTTTTTGTCGTTCCACATCAGGTAAATATTCATTATTCAGATATTTTAAACTGTTGGTTAACCTAGAATTTTCTAGTTCATCAAAAACTGCTGTAATCAACTCAAAGGTCACATCTCTCCCAACGCCAGAGCTATCTCCTTGATCAAAGGTGTTCAAGTTGATGTCAACGGTATTAAGCTCACATCCGAGTACATTTCCTCCAACCTCGGTGTTGAAGTTAGCGTCTTGTCCGGAGCTAACATCTCTAACGAGGTCGCTTTAGAAAAATTCTGTGAAACCACTATTGGCTACAGATCCAGAGCTTCTGGTGAATTATTTGCCAAAATCTTCCACACTCCCTACTTCCTCGTCAATATCGTTCCTGACGTCGAGGGTGTCGAGATCTGCGGTGCTCTTAAGAACGTTGTTGCCATTGCCGCTGGTATTGTTGACGGTTTGAAACTTGGTGATAATACCAAAGCTGCCATCATCCGCATTGGTTTAGCTGAAATGATGAAATTCGCCAAAATGTTCTTGAAAGGCGTCCAAAATGAAACCTTCTTCGAATCCTGCGGCGTTGCCGACTTGATCACCACATGCTCCGGTGGTAGGAACAGAAAGGTTGCCGAAGCTCATGTTGTCACTGGCAAGAGTTTCGAAGAGCTCGAGAAGGAAATGCTCAACGGCCAAAAACTCCAAGGCACTTTAACCAGTCAAGAAGTTTACGATTTCTTAAAGGGACAAAATCTCAACTCCGAATTCCCCCTCTTCACCAGAGTTTATCAGATCTGTTACGAAGGATTGCCCCCTCAGAAGTTACTTACTGGTTTGGACGCTCAATCCACTGTGAATGCCACTCACCGCAAGACTCAACCCTTGTTGTCTCCCAGTTTGTAAATGATATATATCTAATCCCCACTTGTAGATAGGTCATTTTCTAGTACATATATATAATATTTTCAAATCGTTTAAAATGTTTTCAAATGCCAATCATTAATTGTATAAAACTTAATTAATATATTTAATTAATTACAATATTCAATCTAAATTTTTTTCAATCCTTCAATTTATTATTATTATTTTTATTATTATTAATATTTAAAATTTTCAAATATTTTATAATATTTAAAAATTAGTCAATAACTTTTTTATCAAAAATTAAAATTTTATTAAAATTTACAGATTTAATTATGATTAGTTAGAGTATCTTCAGTCAAAAACACTCATATTTATTATTATTATTTAATAGGCTTTGATTATCAAGTATTGCAAACAAAATTAAGATCAATTTTAAATATAAAAATTGATGAGATTTTAAAACATAAAAGAAAATTGATATATGAGAGAATTAATAATTAGGAAAGATGAAAAAAATTAAAAATTTATGAAAGTGTTAATGAGAGCATATACTGAATAAAAAATCTTATAATTCCAAGAAAAATAATATTAAGAATTAATGATTGAAAAATAAAATCAATATAATTAAACAAATAAATAATTTTTAAGCTCCGCTGGTGTAATGGTTAGCACTCAGGACTTTGAATCCTGCGATCTGAGTTCGATTCTCAGGCAGAGCTTATTTGTTCACTTTTATACATTTAATTTTTATAATACTCAATTTTTCATTTTATTTTTTCTTACTTTTATTCTATTTCATATTATTTTTTTCCAGCTTTTAATCAAATAAATTCTTCAATCTTATATTCGAAATATCAATTCAATTATTTTATTTTAAATCTATTATTATATTATTATTTTGTAAATATTAAATATATAATTTATTAATTATTATTTTTTGAATAACCAATTTTATATCCTTTTTTGGAAATAATAATGATCAAAAATAACTATATATATTTTATTATATATAATTATTTTACTAATTTGATTATATATATTAATTAATTTTATTGATATAATATAATTAATAATTAATATCAATTATTTAACTAAGCTATTTATTATTTTAAAAAATAAATCATTATTTTATAATTTGAATTATTATAATTAAATAATAATATGATTATTATTCATTATTAATAATTAATTTTAATATTAAAAACTAGCAGAATTATATTAAATCAAATTGGAATATTGATAAGTTATAGGATTAGAATATAGTTATATAAAGTTTTGTTAAAAGTTTTTGATAAAATCTTAAAGTTAATTTCCTCTAATTAAATAGGTAAATGGATAATAAAATAGATAGATTATATTTGATAAATAGATCCTTGTTATATTTTTTTATTTTAGGATAAAAGATAAATTATAGATAAACTGATATAAAAGGAAAATATATATAGACTAATAAGATAGAGATATGATAATGAATTAAATAATAATAAAAT
>JNEM01006120.1:0-15353 GCA_000697335.1 Conidiobolus incongruus B7586 | reverse complement strand
CCATTTGGTATGCCCTATCAGCGTTTTATTCAGAGTAAAGGCTTGATCTCTAATATTCCACAATTTAATGGTTGCATCAGCTGAACAAGTTGCTAAGATTTGGCTATTGGGACTGATTAAACATTTGGTTAAGTATTTTGAATGTGCGACAAAGCTGGTTGGTTGATTTTCTGGATGGTGTAGATTCCAAGAGTAGCAGGTACCATTGGAAGCTCCTGCAACTAAGATATTTCCTTTGGAAGCCATAGATACTGACTGTATGGATTTTTCACCTTCAGTAACCTAATTAATATATGAATATATATTTAACAAACCATCGATATTGATAATTTACCAATTCTTGAGTAGAGCTATTCTCCATAATATTCCAAATTTTTACTATACCAGATTGATCACCAGCAATTAGTTCCCCTTGATTAGGGTGGATGCAAACATCGTTTACAGGAGCTTGGTGGGTATATGTTCTTTGGACAGTTGGTGTTCTAAATAATTTGAAATTTATGATATTTAATACAAAATTAATAATTGAAAAATTAATGAGATGATACCTTGGATCCCATATTTTAATTGTCTTATCTTCACTACTAGTTACCATCCATCTACCTTCCATATGAAAACCAATTGAAGTGACGTTATTTCGATGACCATCATAAGCAACCACCTGTGATTTAATTAATATTAATATTAGTGTATATTATACTTTAATACCATACGTGGTTGGGATTCAGAGATCTAATATCATACAATTTAACACTCTGGTGACCTAATTAGATTTAGTTTCTATGCTAAATACAAAAAATATTGATATATGATTAATTACCTCCAACTGCTAAATATCTTTTATCAGGTGAAATGCATAATGTATTCACTTGCTAAAAATTTGTAGAAGATAAGTAAAGATCAAATAAAAAGTAAATGTATATTAATGAATATTACAGAGTCAGGAAATTGAATAGTTCTTGAAGAAACACCACTTAAAGCTTCCCAAAATCGAATCACATGGTCATAACCAGCTGTTACTAAAATAACTGAGTGAGCGTCTTGAGATGGCTGATGCTGACTATTTTCATTATTATTATATCTGTGATTAGAATTTCCAACGTAGTTGGATCTTGAATTTTGAGATCTCATTTACACAATTTAATATAATTTTATTATAAGGTAGCCATGACTTGGTATTTGAATTTGAATAATTTTTTATTCAGTATTAATTTATGGGTTTTTAGAGACTGGTTTTTTATCTAATTCAAAATTTATATCAATCTTTAAATCATAAATATTTTTAATTTCTTTTAATATACACTTTATAATAAAGAGAAAATATCTTTTGTACTATTAAAATTTTGATAATTTTAACAATCAATTTTCTTTTAGAATATTTATTAAATCAATATATTAACAATTTTCTTGAAAATAGAGCAACATTTGAGATAATAGATAACAGCTATCCAGAAATCGTAGAGAATACAAGAATAAATAGTCTTCTTTTATACATTATAATATAATATATGAAATGGTTATATTTAATTATAGTTGTATTTGAAATAAATATTTTGTTTTATATGACATCAAAATTTACCCCGATTAACATTAAAATTTTTTGATAAAAAATTTCATAAAATTAATCAGATTAAAATTAATTTTAAATATGATTGATTATCATAAAAAACATTTGATAAGAGACATCAAAATGGTATTAGAATTGCATTCAAAATTATATTAAATAGATATCATTGACTGATCAATTGTCATTGGTTACGTCCGGATATTGATTTAAGCTATATTAAATAAATATACTGAAAAATCAGTTTTATTATTAAAGAATTGAAAAATAAACATTCATACTTAATATTAAATATTTTTCTCCTACCATGATATGATATTTTGATTTTTATTAAATTAAAAAAAGAGCATATGAAAACTTTAATATTAATTAAATAAATTAAATGTTAGGTTCGATAAAAAATTACCAATCAGAAGGTACACCATTCTTAGAAGGTCCATAGCCACAAGAGTCTTTGGTTTCAGCACCATCTTTGCATTGATGTACAGATGTAGTAGACCAGTAACGGCAGACGTTAGCACCAGGGTTGGCAACGTCACCTCCTTGGAACGTGGGCTTAGGGTGATTGGGGTTATAATCATTACCGCCTTCAACTACCATATCAGAGCAAGAAACATATTGAGCAAAGGAAGCATCTTGATCAGCAAAGAGAACACCACCACCGTACCACATCCATTGAAGAGTAACTGGACCATCAGGAAGGAAATCTGGAATGGTAAGTTTGGTAGAACAGGGTGTGGATCCAGGTCCATTTAAGGGACCAAGAGCATCATCATGAGAGGATTCTTGACAGTTGGTTTCATAACATACATACTTGACGACATTATGATCAAAAGCACTAGAATCATCGGATTGATCAAAGGGAACCATAGCCAATCTAACGAAACCACCAGGATGATTCTGTCTCAACCAGGTTACATCAATTTGTTGGCCACGTTTAACAGTGGTTTTAGAGTACCAAGCGTTATTAAATGGGGATTGATCCTTAGGAGCTTCGCAAGCACCTTGGCAACCCCATCCGCGGGAGCAGTATCCCCAGAACTCTGTGTTTCCTCGGGTTTGAGGTGTGTGCATGTTAGAATGGGCTTGAATAGATCCCAACAAAGCAATTAATGAAGTAGCTCCGAAGATGAATTTCATAATTAATAAATATAATTAAATTAGGAAACTAGCTAATAAATGATAAAGATCAGGAGTTGACAGAGTGAATCAAAGAAAGATAAGATGAGTCAGTTAAGCTAATATGTAGTTGACTGACAATATAAATCCAAATAGGATGAAATTAATATAAAAAATATTTAATGCTCTTGATTATCAGAAAATCATGGAGTTTATATATTCAAAACCGTTAAGATTTTTACAACTTTAGATTACTTCCAAATTGATCTCTTCTCCACATCTCTGTCCCCCTTCGAGTACCAATCTCTTTTCGTTAATTCTCAATTGAACTAATAAGGACCAAATTCAATTTATCCAATAAATCTAATGAAGTTAATTTTGTTTTTTTTGATATTTTGTAAGGAGTCAATTTTGCCCTAAAAAGATTTAAATTTATCTCCCATTCATGCAAAATTGTTACCCAATTCCACGCTATACTGGAAACTTCTTCAACCAATTGCAACTCTTGGAATGGTTACACGTCTCCTATATCAACAAATTTGATCCAAATTCAAAGATCCACCAAAAAATTTGTAGCTATGATCTCATCAAAATTCAACATTTCTTGAAATTAAGAAGCATCTTCTTGACCATGTGGAAAATGGTAATTCGGATATGCAGGAATTTTGGAGTGTCAAAGAAGATGTAAGCGATGTTATCCTAAGTCTAGATCTACACGTTCTTAAAATAGGGATAATTTGAATACAAAAATTGATTGTAGTTGATATCAAATTACAGTACAAAACCGTGATTAAATTAGGATTAGTCAACATTTGGAAGTGTTTAATTAATAGAATATAATATTTAACTAAATATATTATTAAAAGTATTCCTTAAAACAGTATATCATCTAATTAACTAGGATTACTGTGTTAATAATGATTCAATATCCTATTTATAGTATTATGGAAAATTTAATGAAAAAAGATTATATTGAATATATTTTTTGATATTTTCAGCTTTATTATGTGGTTGGGATATTAAGGAGCTGTGTACCCTTGGCTTATCATAGTAATGGTATTACATCAAAACGATAACTGTGCCGGCAATTCATTTTTACCAATATGTCTGAAAATATGAATATATCTTGGACACATTATTAAATATTGGATACATAATTAATTCAGAACAGTCATCAATAATATTTGTTGATAAACTGTAATAATTGAATATATTAATCAATCCATTATATCAAGCAATTGAACTTTAACTTAGCCATTTGGGCATCTAGAATATTATTTAACCTATTTGAAAGTGCCGAAATATATCTATTTATCCTAATACTTTGTTATTTGTGTTATTTGATCATACAATAAACTCTACCTAGATCAATTTCTACTTTGAGCTAATCTGATAAATTCAATTTGATTTTTTTATATTAATGCCTACAGTCTTTTGTTCAATTCAATTCTATCTAATTAAACTCAATTGTAATATTGATATTTCAAAACTTAATTTCAATATCAACATAATGGATATAAACTATTTAATCTGTGTTATTTTGTAGTTAAAACTCTAAAAATCATTGGAAACAAAATTAAATCTATCATAGTAAATATTGAAATGTATTATTCAAGTATCGATATTTAAAAATTGTAAAGCTAAGGAATTCTTAGAGTATTTAACTTGAAATAGCATTGGTTAATATAATTCATTCGAATGATAAATATTAATAATTGTTGTGTTGTATATAAACCAGTGTGACTACATCTTTCAATTAAACTGTTTCACAAGAATATACTTGATTTATACATATTGTATGAAATGTTAATAATAAATTATGAAAGATATATGCCAAGACATTTTTATTGCATTGTATTATCAATGATATCAATCAGACTAAGTCAAAGTATTTAATATATTCTTTATAAAATAATGTAAAGACCAAATTTGAAATATTATTGAATATCACGCATCTATCATTAAACAGTATTTTAGAGTAATTGATATTGAATTTAATGCTAATTGACATTATTATTCTCTTTAATTACACCAATTCTGATATATTGTTATCTCATATCTCTAGTGAATTTTCAATTAAAAAAATAATAACTTGTGAATTACATCAAATATAAAGTTAATAACAACAAATTTTCAGTAAATATTAAATATTTAAAATTTTAGTTATATTATATTTTTTTCCAATAAGCCAAGGCATATAACATTTACAAACTGAAATATTATTAATAATTGTATGATAAATATATTGAGCCAACACTGGATTTTTATATTTGAAAATATCACTATTGTAAATATATTGTTTAATATTGATTTAAAATTAACTAGATATTTTAGATCCCACAATTTATAAATTGGATTGTGATAAATTAAACATTATTTCCACCCAGTCCAAGTTAAAAAACGTCAATGCTTTAAAATAGTTGATGCTGTTAAAACTAATCATAAAATAATAACATCTATACCAATTCAACTTTTTGATCATGTTAGCAAATAAAGATTTTAACTTAGTTTATTTTCTTCAAAATGAGCTTGGTTGCCAAATGTTGAATATACATCCAGAGCATTCGATTAATAGTATCAAACCGTATCCAGAGCTATTATTTTTACTTTGGTGGCATTGGATGGTAATATTTAAATAATAATCTATAATTTTAATATACTAATTTAAAATTTTAGAAATTAAATGATTCCAATTATAGACATCAAGATTATATCGATTATTTAAAGAAAATAATTCAATTAAAAGTAATATAAATACAATTTTCTATATAATTAATAATTAATGATAATTATAGAATTTAAAATCTTACGAAGTTTATTATCAATTAATTTATTCTGTCTTATTTATATTAGCTGAAACTTTGAAGAATAGACAAAAAGCTTTAGAATTAAAGAATTCTAACTGTTTAAATCAAAATCCTGAGGATATTTCAAAAAGATTGGAATTATTAAATTATGAAAGTAAATTTTGGTGGCTGATGACTGTTTCTAAGGCTAGTTTAATTATTTTGAATTCGATGTCATTGTTTTTAATTTGGATTATTTAGGCACCCTATATCCTTTATCAATTACACTTGAATGGAGTTTGTGATCATACTTCAAGTAATAATTTGGATGGTGTAGAAGTAATGATTATATTTGAATCAATAATATGTATATTAATTATCAATGATATCAGGCTCCTAGTATGATTCATGCTTTGATCAAGATTTCAAATCTCACAGATCTCTTAAATGTATGCGATAATTTAAACCCCTGGAAAGAAGGATCTGATCAAATAAGGTAATAGTTCTACATTTCTTTGATTTCGGAGAATTAAATCTATATTTTAACTAGAGTACCAATTTTGACTAATATACTAGAGACAATAGTTTCTCATCAATTAGTTAATATGGAAATCTTAGAGTTTAATCCAAGTGCTCAAATATTGAAGTCTTATTTATCATTATCAATCCCAAATGTAATTTTATTAATTTTTCACTTCTATTAAAATATTCTAATATATATTTACCAGAATGCCAGTCAGCTCATCAATGACGCTCTCAAGTCGCCAGACATTGAAAAGTTAAAATCATTGAGCGGATTATTTATTGAATACCCAAGTCATCAATATACTATAACACAGCAAATTCCGAATGTATTAAATTTATTATATTTCACATATATATTGTACTAATTACTTTTTAGCTTATTCAAGTTACATCTCAGAATCCCATCTTATTAGGGGCATTTTGTGAAAGCATCATAACCAATCCTCATTATTTGGAACTTATTTCACAATTTCAACCCCCATCACTTTGGATTCAAGTTATTATTGAAAATTTCAACCGATGGACCAATTTGAAATTTCCTAAAGGTACAATCAATCATCACTATTATTTTAAGTTCGATTTTAATCTCTTACATTTAGAGGATTTTTCCAATTATTCCAAAGCTTACAGCTCAGTTTTTGGGCTAATAGTCTTATGTGTACAGAGATTTAAAGTAAATATAATGTTTTGTGTTTATAATACAAAATATTAACTTGAATATAGTTGGTTAAATTCGTGCAATCAAACTCTATGATATTATCTTCACTCTCCTTTACTTTTAATAATTCAACAGCTGGATCTAGCCAGGTTCCTAATATCAATATCATTCCTCAGGTTGTTGAAGCCTTCCTTCAGTCATGTTTTTCTCATGACCAATTCAAGTAAATATTATCAATATAAAATAATCATCCTTTGTTAATTATATTTTAGAATACTGACTCCTGGAAATATCTCCCAAATAATCCCCAATTTATTGACTCAAATGATAAACACATTTTCGACAGATACCAACTCTAATCTAGAAAGAGTTGAAAAAGCTCTAATCAAACTCACCGAACCAGAATATCAATATACATTACTAATAAGTATTCATACATTATTGAATACTGCTATTACAAATCAAAATGTAACAGCATCAGAAAACAGTATTAAATTAGCGGTATTAATTCTTACCAATGAACAATTTCCCAAACATCTCTTAAAATTCAGTATTTCTAAATTCTGGCCAATTTTAAATACACTTTTCTACAAGTTCAAATCCGTCGCTTATTTACAGCCCAATTTAAAAACTTTAACAATACCCATTTCACGTCCCAAAATATTCCAACATCCCAAATCCAACATTCAATACGTTAAAAAAATTCTGGAATATTTCACTCATTCCGGAAGATATCAAATCGCTTCATTGGTAGATGACTGGGACTTTATTTATCCTCAAGGCTTGAATTTAGAAATGTTTATTAACGCTTATCACCTCTCCCAACCAAACGAATTTTTAAATTCTTTAATTGAGGTAATTAACGATTTATAATATAAAAAATCACTTTGTTAAATCCCATTTTTATTAGGCATTAATTTCTATTGCTAATTTATATCAAAATGACGTTAATAGCGGTAAATAATAGAGTATTATTTTATTTATATTGTATATTAACTTTAATTTTAGTTGATATACTATCATTTATAATATCGTTAAATATGATCGATGGTAGAGAACCTGAATTAATTACCATTTTACTGAACGATATTTTGCCTTCATTGATGAGTATTTCCTCCAATCTGACATATGATCAATCCTACCAACTGGGTGTCTTATGCAATCACTCGCTACTTTTATTCAAACTACAATCTCACAAAGTAAATATCTTAAAACAGTCCTTGGTCAATGCGATTAGAAGCATTTACGATGTGATGATGAACGGAAACTTTTTAGAGCATCATCAAGGATTTTTAAAAGGCTTTTTGATTAATTCCAATATTGTTGAATTCATCCAATAAATCAATCAAGTGGTGAAAACGTAAAATTGATTAAATAACGAAGTAATTGAATACATTAAATAAATGTTACAACATACATCAGTTTTTAAAAATACATAATTGTTATTATATTGATACTAATATTGAATATACAAGTAAAAATGTATTATATTAATAAAAATATTCAATTTCACTATTCAAATAATTCACTAATTCCATCTAATTATATAATCAATCCATTCAATTATTATGGGATAACCACACTTATAAATTGAATGCCTACGTAATGATCAAATTCAATTTATACTTTATTATTGAAAAATATCATTTATTTAAATAATGTAATCCAAATTTTTATTATTACAAAAAATCAATTTTAAATATATTATATTATTTAAGAACCAATATTCAATAATAATGACTCAATATATTAATTTAATTTTAGTAAAATGTTTGAAAATTCGGGTTTTAACCAAACTATTACAGCCTATAATCCCGATTATACTCCTGGTCAATTGGCTCACTTACCCAATACTCACACTCAGTAATCTTAATTTTACAGTATACTAGATATTCAGCTAATATTTATTCGATAATAGGCAACCTATTGTGACCGGTACTTCCGTTATCGGTCTAACATTCAAGGACGGTATTATGATGGCTACCGATTGCTTAGGTATTATAAATGAAATATATTAGTTGAATTTCGACTTAAGTATTAATTGATATTACTTTAGCTTCTTACGGTTCATTGGCTCGATTCCGCGATGAACGTCGTATGCATCCAGTAGGTACACATACTATTTTGGGAGCTGGTGGCGATATGTCAGATTTTCAATATGTTCAACATTTAATGGACCAATTAATGTATTACCATTATTATTTACTATTTCAATGATACTAATGTTTTTGGTAGGATTGAAGAAAACTATTACGATGATGGCCATGTTTTGGGAGCTCCTCATATTTATGAATACTTATGTAGAATTATGTATAACAGACGTTCTAAAGTTGATCCCTTGTGGAATTCTTATATTGTTGGTGGTGTTCATAAGGGTGAAAGGTATTTCAGGCTATTACCATTTTACATCATCGATATTGATAATCTTGTTAGATTTTTAGCTTGCGTCGATTTAAAGGGAAGTACCTACAAAGCATCAACCTTAGCAACCGGATTTGGTGCCCATTTAGCCCAACCCATTTTAAGACGCAGGGTTGAAGGGCGAGAAAATGAATTAACCGAAGAAGAAGCCAAAGATATCATTGAAGAGTGTATGAAAGTCCTATTCTACAGAGATGCTCGTTCTTTGAACAAAATTCAAGTATCTATCATTACCAAAGATGGTGCTAGAATTTCCGAACCTTACTCCCTTCCAACAGAATGGGGTTTCGCCGAATCTGTCCGCGGTTACGGTTCTCAGAGAGTTTAATATCAGTATTAATAGTACGATTTTTATCACTTTATAAATATTTCAATATAATTTTTTATTATTAATATATATATGATATTAACCAATTTTAATTTTATCTATGCTATATTATAAATTAGCTGGAATTTCTATTATATCAGTGAACTTCAAAATCGTGTGTTTTGTTCAATTTTTTCAAATTGTTAACTCTATAATTATATTTTTATTCACAATTTATGTCAAGATAGTAAATTTTTATTGAATTTATTTCTAGGCTCAATGATTTGTAATATTTATCATCAATATATAGATTTAATTTTCAAAATCAATAATTAATTAATTGTATTATCATAGCCTTTTAGTTTTAATATCATATAATCAAGTGATTATTAATATTAACATTCTTAAATTCCATAATTTTTATAAAAAATTTATAACTATATCCAATTTATCATATTTCAATTTATCATGATAATAATAATAATTTGATTGAGCAATATTAATTTTATAAATATGAGTGTTATACTCTAATTTTGATATAATTAAATTTGGAATTGGAGATGAATTGGGATAATATTTTTGTAATGTAAATGTTTATAATGTATACTTCTGAGTTAAATGAATTTTAAATTTCAATTTTATAAGTTATTGAATAGTTTTAATTCATGTATCAAAAGCAATGAAATGAATTAGATAATGAGTATCTGAAAAGGAATCATTATATTAAAGTGAAATTACAAAACTTTGCAATACTAATTGAATTATTGGCATTTTCGAAATGATAAATGATTATCAAATTAATTTGAGCATTTTCAAATAATTTGTCACAAAATATAATCGTCCCATAAATAAAATACCGGAATTAAAAATTTAAAAAGATAATTTATCTGAATTCAATTTTTGAACAATAGTAATCAGAATAAATAATGGGTAGAAAAAGACATAATAAAAAATCAGTACAATCTAGTGCAAATCAGCCTCATCGCGACTTTCAAGATTTGAGCGGCCATATTGCATTGGGCAATACTTGGGATGAAATGGAACATGGGTCCGAGGACGAATTCTTCGAAAGTAGACAACCTCAGTTGCAGGTGGAATCTAGTGAATCTGAAGGTACCTTTTTTACCAATTTTATAGTGTTAAAAATTATTAATTTTTGTGGTTAATTAGATTATGAAGAGGATGTTGAAGAAGTTATGGGCATTCAACACGATATAACATCTGACGAAGAAGAAGCTGAAGAGGAAGACGAAGAAGGTATTAAAATATTATGGAATTCATAAGAACTGAAAATAATAGATTGAATAATAGACACTTGGGGTGCTAAACGTGCCAACTACTATGATGGTGACGATGTCGACGAAGATGAAGATGCCAAATTAGAAGAACAAGAAGCTTTGAGACTTCAAAAGAAACGTACCGAAACTATGGAGGAATCGGATTTTGTCGATTTTTCCATAGGCACTCTGGGTAAGAATTTTGCTCAATCTCAGAATGAGGAGGAGGACAATCAGCTCATTGCTCAGTTGAATGAACAGTTGGAAATGGTCGACTTTGCAGCTGATCAGGAAGAGATTACTAAGGTTGAACCTACTGAGGAGCAGGATCCATGGCAAAAGCTCGAAGAATCAGCTCCTGAAGTTATTGAATTGATGGCTCAATTGAAAGATAAAGAACAATTTTTATCTCAATCTATGCAACCTATTATTGAACGTATCAGAGGTTTAAAGAAGAAGCCATCCTTCATCAATCAAAACCCCTTATTAAGACACTTCTGCCTCAAATATGAACTGTTTTTGTGTTACATTGCCAATGTTGCTTATTATTTGAGCTTGAAGTCTCAGCAAGTTCCCAACTCTACAGAACATCCCGTCTTAGATACTTTAGTCCAGTTGAATACTCTTGTCGATGCTTTGGAACAATCTGAAGATCCTGAAATTGATCTTTGCTCCCTTGTTAATGAAGAAATCGATCGTTTAGGTAATATTAAATATTCATTTCAAATTCCATTTTATTAATTATTTTATAGAAAGTGAAAAAAAAGCTAACACTGGAACTAAAACTAAAAAATCCAAGAAATCTAAGAAGAATAAGTCTCCTCCTAAAATCGATCTTCCAGAATCCGACTACGGCTCCGATTTGGATTTGGACGATGCTATGTTAGATTCTATTGTACTTCCTCCAGAACCCAAAGAACCCAAGAAGGCCATTCATGAGCCCACTTTGGCCAGCTTGAGAAAGAAACTTTCCAAGAGTCAAAATGCCATCGCTAAGCAGAGCTCATCCGATTTCAATGATCCTAAATTCTTAGACGAATTGGATGCTGAAGACAAGAAGTTCAAGAAACGCTCCTTAAAGCACCATGCCTCCCATATCAACCAACTCATCAGCAAGAGAGCTAAGATTCCTAAGTATAGCGGTGATGTTGACTTGCCCTACAGAGACCCCAACAACAGAAGAATTACCAGCTCTGTGTCCACTGGTATGGATGACGAATATAATGACAATCTTGGCTTGTTCGATACTCAGCCTAAAGAGAAGCCTCAACGCGTACCTGTCCAAAAAGAACCAAGGTAATTAATCATACTCTATTTCAATAGCTGTATTCTAACAAATTTTAGTGTATTCGACAATCCCGACCTCATCGAAGAAGGCACCAAACGTTTGGCATCGTATCAAATCCTCAAGAACAAGGGTCTCACACCCCGCAGAAAGAAGGAACAGAGGAATCCTCGTGTCAAAAACAGAAAGAAATTCGAGAAAGCCAGCAAGAAACTTGGCTCCATTACTCGATTGGTGCAAAAGCCTACTGGCTCTTATGGTGGTGAATTGACTGGTATTAAGACTCACTTGTCTAGAAGTACCAAATTTTAATTATAATATATGGAAAATTAGTTATCATAATATAGAATTATATAATAAACTAAAAATAAATCACAATTTATTTACTAAATTTAATAATAGTTTGAATTTGATTATTCTGTTGAATAAATTTTTGATAATTAATTACGCTAACTTGACATTTTGATTGACAGTCCTTAATACTTTGAATAGCCCACTTCAATTTCCCTAACATACTTCCGGTAATATCTTTCACTGAACTATTGTGATCACTGTGAGTTTTGAATGTCTTCAAATGACTACTTGTAGCATTCACTTCAATCACTTTAATCAATTCGGCATCTTCAAATCGTTTAGGATCTTTGTCGAATACACCGTCAACATCAGTCAAATAGATCGATTCGATCAAATCATATTGAGTTTTGAAATGACAGCATAATAAATATGAGATTAGATCACCACTGATAATTTTGCAACGGTTTAAATTATCTCGGAGAACATCACCGTGAATCAATGGGATTTTTCGTTGGTTGATAATTTTTTGAATATGGTTGAGTAAGTTATGGATACCTTTGAGTTGAATTGTTGTACTTTTGTCATTAGTGATTTCACTGACGCTTGTGAGATAGTCGCTGGGGTGAATACTCACAATTGGTAAATTGATATTAATTAAATGGTGTTTGAAATGTTCGTGAAGTAGGTTCACTGCTTCTTGGGTTAAATCTCCACCCAACTGAAATCTTTCTAATTCTTCGTCAGTATAGTAATTCTCAACAGTAGTATTTGATAACTCTCTAATTGATTCACACTTTAACAACTCCAAATAATTTACATCACCAATATTATCCCAATACTTGGTCACACTCAACAATCCATGCTCAGAAGCTTGAGGATGGCCAAAAGATCCAGCTCCGTGAATTAGAATTAATTGTTCATTCGTATTGAATAGATTCAGAAGTTTATAAGCCACTTGATCAATATTGAAATTTGGGTTGAATGTATTGGTTCGAGATTTGTCGGTTAATATTGACCCTCCAAATTTTAGGATTGTTGGAATCGGTGACATTATAGTTAATAAAGTATAGTGATAATTATTTTGAAAACATTAAATATATATGAGTTTTTTTAAAGTCACAAAATTTTGATATAAATATAATAAGAAATGGATCAAATAATTATGGGATATTTTTTTCAATTTTTCAAACTATCTGAAGTAATGAAAACTCTATAAACAGAATCAATAATACTCTGTCAAATAATCACGTTCATTTATTATTAATTAACGTATCAATAAATATCTTAACGTAACTAAAATTATCAATAATTTTTACCGAATACTAATTGGTATTCTTTTAAGAAATTTTCGTCGGAATCTAATCTATCATTAATATTATAAATTACAAATTATGAATTAAAAAATTACCTGATCCATGAAAAGAATTACGAGTATCTGTCAAGCCGAAATGTGATCTTAAGGTATTGGGAGATTGTAACCTAGCACTATAACAGAATATAACGAATGTAGCAATATAGACAAATTAGAATATATAATATTACCGATCAGGTTGCGTAGGTCCAATCAATTCTCTCCAACCCTTAATAGCATTCTCTCTCTCCAGTACTAGGGCCAAAAAAGGACCACTACCAAACTATATAAACACTAACACTACAATAATGATTCAATGAACTTACTTGGTCATATATCCTGTCAATCTTTCAAAAAAGAACTTGCCCTCATGCTCCTTATAAAATTCTGAAGCTTGATAATAATTCCACTTGACAACTTCACTCTCGATAATTTTAAAATTATTCTCATGTAACTTTTGATATACGATAGGTAATAATAAGGATTGACGATATAAATCGGGTTTAATTAGGGCTAAAGTTCTTTGTAGTGCCGGTTTCATTTGGAATTTATCTTAAGTGGTAATTCACAAGGTTAACAAATTGGGTTATTTTATAATTGTGAAATTAATATATGGGATCATAATCATCAATATCGAATCGAGAATGGTGGTTCAAATATGAAAAAAAATCAATTGTTCAATTAATTATAATTATAATTATAATTAAATATTAGTAAAGAAAATTTAATATTATTAAATTTTAAGTGAATTACAATTTTGAGAATTTTATTTTTGGAAAATCAATTTATGGTATTAAAATGAGATCAAATTCAAACCTTATCTTTTTATAGATAGATTATATTTTTCACATTTATGGGATTAAAAACAATTGAATTTGGGTGATTTGTAAGAAAACAAGGAGATTGATATCTTTATTAAGATTGTTTAATATCAATTAAAACCCTCATATTTCAAGCTTTTTGATAATTTTCTAATAAATTATCTACAGCAAATTAAATCTATTCAAAAATTAATTAAAAACTCATTAAACAAAAATATTAAATTTAAAAATTTTTTTATTGAAAGCTCTAATATGAATAACAAACTTAAAATTTTTAATAACAAAATTAGATAATAAAGGAATTATCTAAAAATAAATTAAACTTTCATGAAAAGAAACTTGAATGAGAAAGGTTAAAGAGAGCTTAGGGATAAATACAGTCGGATTTGTAATTAATGGTGAATTGAAGATGGTTGAGAATTGGGGAGCAGTGGGGTTAAGAGGATTCAGAAGTTTCGGGAACAACTACCTTACGCTTGGCGGCGCGACTACGACGGCTGCTCTTGGTCTTCTTGTGGGAATCGTCGTTGATGAACTTGACGAGTTGGTCAATAGGCAAATGTCCCTTGGAGGAGGCAGGGACTTCATCCAAGTTTTTGATACCTTGGAGTTGGAGTTCCATTTCTTTTTGGGCCTTGTCCTTTAATTGTTGGAACTTGGCAGATCCGAGCAATTGTTCTTGCTTGGCAACATTGACGGCGTGGTAAGTGAAATCAGATAACCACTTGGAGGATCTTTGGGTGGCTTCATTTTCTTCTCCCAAGGTGCTGGAGTAGATGTTGTAAGCCTTCTTTTCGTATTGGAGAGCTTGCTTGAAATCGCTGGTTAAAGCATGGTTCTTAGCGATAGCAGAGTAAGCTTGAGCCAAAGCTAAGTGATTTTCACCAAATAATTCGAGACAGGTGTTAGCCATACGTTGATAGAATTTCAAACTGAGATCGTGAC
>JNEM01006117.1:0-11655 GCA_000697335.1 Conidiobolus incongruus B7586 | reverse complement strand
ATGCACTATCTTGCCATGGAAGTTGCTGCCAAGCACCTCATCCAAATGGGTATCTGTAACGGTACTCCCGAAGAATTACTCAAGAACCACGTTGTTGCCGTTTTCTTCCCCCACGGTCTCGGTCACTCCATTGGTCTTGATGTCCACGATGTTGGTGGTTATCCTAAAGGTGTTGAACGCATTGATGCTCCTGGTATCCGTTATCTCAGAATGCGTCGTACCTTGGAAGAAGGCAATGTTGTTACTGTTGAACCCGGTATTTACTTCGCCGAACCCCTCATTGAATTTGCCAGAAAGGATCCCAACGTTGCCAAGTATCTTAACAACGATGTTGTTGATCGTTTCATTAAGATTGGCGGTGTCCGTATTGAAGACGATGTCGTCATTACTAAGGATGGTTACCGTAATTTGACTACTGTTCCCAAGACAGTTGAAGAAATTGAAGCTTTATGTGCTCAATCTGCTTAAGTGTAATCAAATTTAGTATTATTTTGTAAACGCCATAAAACTGTAATAAATCAAACTTTATAATAATTTATTTTGATAATATATGAAAAAATTTTAACTAGAGGACCTCAGTTCATCTGATTCTAAAACTAATATATTTTATATTTTCCAAATAAAATCAAAAATACTTTAAATGAAAAACTCTCACCAAAATTTAATTTATTTGATTAACAGTTTAAATTAGAAAATTAAATAAATTAATTATTTGAAATGCTTCTTTAAATCGTAATTCAGCACAGAAATTTTTTTAAAATTTATAATAATAATAATAATAATAATAATAATACATTTTATTTGATTAGATTAGATTAGATCAAATGTTTAAAAGAGAATAATATATAAACGATCTTCCCACGAAGATATGCCTCATCTAACACTAGACACCAACTTTGGATTTCATTGTATTTTAAATATAAATATGAATTAAGCCATATAACAAGGTCCAAAACAAAATAAAAGAAGGTAATTCAGCAAATAAGCCAATCGAAAATACGTCATAATAATTGGTGAGGTAATTCACCTTATTAAATTGCGATTTGGAATTAATAGTTAATAATAAAAGTATGTTTAACAATAATGTAGAGCCAATATAAAAGATAAAGCCTGACCAATTCGTAAACCCTAGAATACCGCAAATTGAGCCTGACAATATACAATAAATACTTTTTAGAGTGGTAATTCGCTGTAAATTATAATTTGATAGTTGTAAATCGTATTTTGAGCTCAACTCTTCTGTCATATTGAGAATAGCTTGATTATATTTTCTCTATCAGTCACAATTTCAATATTCTTACTTATTATAATCGATATCTTTAAATTATTATGGGATAATTTTCTGTCCAATGATTATTCCTGTTAATCGATTTTGTTTACAAAAAAGTAAATTAAACATATACATATATCTTTACATAATATATAATTTTACTCATTATTATATAATAATTTGGATTATGGTCGAAATTTGATCAAGCAATACTTCATAACATATGGCATTGTTTTTATTTAGAGTTATATTAAATTTAGAGAATTTTTCATTTTTAACTAAATTTAAAATTATAATAGAAAATATTTGAAAGATTTTGTAGCAAAATTTAATGGAAACAAATCTCCATTTTTGTTAGAATATTTAATATCAATAAATTTATAATTAAAGTCTAACTTCAACCTATAACTGATTATTTGTAAACTATTTTGTATATTATATTTATTAGAATTTAATTAAGAAATTTTTATTTCCTAAAAATTTAAAAACAAAATAAACTTCATAGAATTCAAAATTAATAATTAATTTTAAAGAATGAAGTATTATAAAGTTTTAAATATGATTATTCTGAAAGTTAATGATCAATTGTATAAGAAAAGAAAAAGTAAGATAGAATTCATGAAATGTTAATACAATTTGTATTTTAATGATATCAATTTCAAAATATTTAAAGTAATTAACTAGTGGATAGCTTACCCTTTCTGCATCAGCAAATATCAAACTTTCCTCCAATTTTTTAAGATTATTATCATTATTAATCGGTCATTATGTTATTTTTAACATTTTTAATACTCTTGCATGTATTTAAATTGATATAATGTTTTCACTATTAAAGTTGATTATCAAAAACATGTTTTGGATTAGTGAGAATTGCAGAAATTATAAATACCCTTATCAAATAAAAATGATGTTATTTATATCAATTTCATTGAAGATTTATAATACTCAATATAATATTTGTATAGTTGATGAAATATTAATTTAAATCTGATGCGTGGAAAAATTGGTAATGGATTCCAATTTCCAATGATATTTTATATTATTTTCTTAAAATAATAGTTGGTTTTGTGTAAATTGATTTTTAAAGAATTTTTGGTAATTATTTGAATTGAATTAAACAATGACTATGATCGAATAAATTGTATGATTTCATCAGACTCTTTTTATAAGCTAGATATTTAAATTGTTATTGAATAGAAATAAAAAATAAATAAAAGAATGAGCTCGTGCTATTAATAGAAATTATTGTGCTATTGACTAATAAAGTTATTTTAAATTATAATTATATATACTGTTGAATACAGTAAAATAGGGGTTAATATTAACCATTGATTAATTCCTATTCTTTCTGTAGTATGAGATTTTGAATCAAAATATACTATTTAACTTCCACTATTGAATAACGACTCCTATAAAATGTAAATAATATATTGATATACCAATTTATCATATGTTAGTATATATTTACTGTTTTTATAGTTTTCAAATTATATTTAAGTAATTTTTTGAACATATTAAAATTATTTTTTACTAAAGATTAATAATCAAATTGATATTTTTAAAATTTTTTATTAAATAATAGGATATTTAAGTTCATATTTTTGGATAAAAAATAAAAAATAAAATATAAATGATTGCCTAACAATTAAGGTTAAGAACTATTGTTTTAATGAGAACAATTAATATTAATTAAAAATTCGAATAAAAATGGTTGATTTAGTCACATTATATAGAAAATATATTGAGTATGATAAAAAGATAGTCCCAATAAACAACCTTTATTTTGATAAACAAGAATTATTTAGCGAATAAAAATTCATCTTCGATTTATCTATAATTTCATATAATTTAGATTTTCTTGAAGGTAAAGAGGAAGGAGACTTTAACGATATTTAACTGAATAGTTGTGATTAAGATCCTGACTCCTGCTATGAATTAAGCTAAATATACATTTAGCTACTTTCCATTGGTTCATCTTTATTAATTGGTGATTTTTGATTTGTTCCTCGCGTTGGTTATTATGGGATCGAAATAATCCGAATTTGATATAAATTAATCCAATCTCTTGTAACAAAGTTGACGTTGTCCTAAATTCTAAACTTATTTTAATATTTTGTATTGATTATATCGTTCTATTGACTAATAATCTCTAATAATTTATCTATAATGAGTACAGAATATCAAAGTGATGAAAATATTGGATCTAAAGAATCTACAATATTGGCACAATACCTTATTCACACTTTATCAGCTCCCAATAGTTCCAAGACGATTGAACTAATTGAATGGAGTAAACCGCTCAGTGATCAAGAATTGGAAGCTGTTAATGAAAGACTTAAAAAGATTGAAATCAATCCTATCTTTCTCAAGAGCTACGCCCCCACACCCCCAATTTTCCCTGTAGAAAATTCAAACAAGAAAGAAGTCGATAAGGATCAAACTGAAGAGTCTAAAAAGGATGAACACTCCACCTTAGTAGCTGAACTTATTACAAGTGATACACCTGCTTTAGAGAAAATGTTAGTCAACTTAAATGAAGAACAGCAGCGAAAATTCAAACTTGTTCGTGAGAGTGTAGAAGCCTATGATTTAGCTCAACTCCAAAAACACTGTCTCACCAAAGGAGGGCTCGTCCACAACAGTGTTCGAAGAGCAGCTTGGCAGATTTTATTGAAGAGTAGTATGAATCATAAGAGAAAGCCCAAAATATCCAGACATAAGGATGAATCGCAGATTAGTTTGGATACCAAGAGGTCCTTCAATAACTTTCCAAAGAATTTATCTAATGAAAAGAGAATGATTAAGCAAGCTGAGTTGAATAGTTTAATTAAGAATGTCCTAAGAAGAGAACCTAGGCTCAATTATTATCAGGTATCATTAGGTTATAGTTTGTTATTAATATTTATACTTATTGGTAATTTTTCTGATTCAGGGTTTTCATGATATTGCTTCAGTTTTACTGTTGATTTTAGATGCTAAAACAGCTGTCAACTGTTTACAAAACTTATCTATCTACTTCCTTAGAGACTATTTAAGCGCTACTTTAAGCCCAGTAATACGTCAAATTGGACTTGTTCTATATCTAATCAAAATTAAGGACCCTGAATTATCTCGTTTCCTCACTGAGAACCAAGTTCAGCCTTACTTCTGTCTCAGTTGGCTTTTAACTTGGTGCAGTCATGATATCCCAGACCTAACACAACTTGCAAGATTATTTGATGTTCTCCTTGTTTCCAATCCTTCCCTAATTATATATTTTGTCTGCTGCGTTAACTTGAATCGTCGTGATGAAATCTTACAATTAGACGAAGATCCCGCACTTATTCACACATATTTAAAAGAATTTCCCAAAAATTACGATCTCGAAGATTTGATTCAACAATCACTCGATCTTTTCAACGAACATCCCATCGATAAATTACAAAAGGAATCCAAATTCGATTTGACCGAGTATTCCGCATGCAATACATTTGAATCCAGTTGGAAACAAATTGTAGATGACGATAGTTATCGCTCTCAATACTCTGAAGTTCAACAAACTATTAAAATCTTGGCGAAGAGAAAGGATACACCACCCGACTTAATGCCTTGTGGTCCGAGTGCTTGTCCTACTCCTAATCGCACTCAAAGTCCATCTAAATCATCTGCCAACCCTTCTAAGTTTAATTCTGCAGCAGTTGCTATCGCTATATCAGCTGCTTTAATTGCTGGTGCATCGATTTATTTGGGTGATCGATCATCTGTCCTTAGCTGGCTAAGTTAATCTTTTTCACACTCTGATTAATGTGCTCATTCCATTAAATTTTTTCACCTAGATATTTTTTATTGTTGATTGATTCAATTTACCTATTATTAATAAATTAGCTATTGTATATTATGGCTATATAATTGAAAAATTCTATAAATTCAATATCATTTATTATCTCAAATGGAAATACCTATTTTATAAATATTCTTCAAATAATAGTTGTTATATGCATTAGAAAAAACATATTTAGCTTTTAAATAATCTCTAAGTATTGAACTATGATTAAATCTTAATTAGATCATAGTATCATTATTGTCATTTACATTAAGAAAATGATAAATATATAATAAATTGAATCAGAGAAAAGTATTAAAAATACAAACAATTACTTTAAATTGTAATAGAAAAACAATAATATTATAAAAGGAAAAAACAAATATTTTTTAAAAAATTTATAATTTATAAATATAATTTTAATTAGATAATAAATCTTCGACACCTTTCAAATATTCGGGTTGGAAATAATTTGCTAATTCGGATTTAGTGACCCAAGCATAATCTTTAGCAATTTTAGAGTTCAATTGAATTTCTCCAGCAAAAACATGAGCTTTCATAAGGAAGACCTATATAATTCATTAGAATATGTAATTATATATAAATATAAATCAATTACATTGGATTGATCTTTGAGTTGAATATGACCCAATGGACTACGTCCAACCATCCAGATATCTAAATTGTCACCTCCTAATTGGATTAAGTGATTGTAAGCAGCCTATAAATATATTAATTAATTTAAATGAATATCAGTAATAGTTAATCAAATTACTTCATCTAAGGCAGGTTGATCAACAACTTCAGTTTTAGGGAATTCCCAACTGTTGCCATCCTTAACAATTAAATATAAGAATTGATCTAATTTTCTCTCTAAGCTCTTAATATCGTTGGCTTTATCAGCTTCTGTAATTCTGGAATTTTTTTTAACGTAAGTATTGAAAATATTATTAATATCGGTATTCTCGGCTTCTTCAACAGCTTCGGCTTGTTCTCCAGACTCTTCCAAAGCTAACTTTTCTTTCCAACGGCGTTCGTTAACGGTACCCTTTTTGAAGTAAAGATCGGCAGGGAATGGTAAGGAATTACGCTTGCTCAATTGGTGACAGTGGTCTAAATAAGCTTTTTCAAAACCAGTGGGGGTGGGAGTAATTTGAGGGATTCTGGATAAAATAGCGCCTGCTAATATTTTTTTATTGTTAGATGCTGAAGCGAATCCTCTAGTAAAAATTGATTGAGTAGATTTGGCTAAATATCTCATTGTTATAAATTCTAAACAAATATAAATTGGCTAATATTTAAATAATTGATTAATTCTGTCTATAAGTTAGTTGTATAATATTATAATTTAATATTTTTAAAATATTTTTTTATATTTTGTTTAATTTTCTATATTTTTTGAAGCGTTTTAGAATTTATTGGTATTTTGTTTTAGAGAAGAATATTGTGGGATTAGAATTTTTATTTGATATGTAAACAATTTGACCCATAATTGTATTGATCAAAATTATAATATTATAACTCAATTGAATTCAGTCCTGAAATTTTAAATCTAAATTAAATACACATAAATAACACATTTCAAGATGATTGAAATCGTATGTAACGATCGTTTAGGCAAAAAAGTTAGAGTCAAATGCAATCGTGACGATACTATCGGAGATTTAAAGAAATTAATCGCTGCTCAAACCGGTACTAAAGCCGAAAAGATTGTCTTGAAGAACTGGTATACCACCTATCAAGACCATATTACATTGGACGATTACGAAATTCATGACGGCAAAAACTTGGAAATGTACTATTCTTAAACTGTTAAATTTTATGTATTATTGTCATTATAACCATTATTAAATTCTTTTTAAAAATAACTTTATTATTTTCCTTTTTAGTTTAATACCTTATTTTTCATATTTTTTATACTCAATTCAATATTGTTAAGTTATAATTATCAACCATGAAACTATTTCGTTAAATATTAACCAAAGGTAGAATTGATATTATCATTATTTTATAAAAATCTATATTTATTTTTTTATTTGTATTACATTTATATATGTTAATTTTGGCAATATTCTTAAAACTTCTAGAAATGCAGAATTCACAACATTAAACCCATAAACTAAATTATCCAAAAAAAATTAATTTAAATATTTCCATATTGAATTTATTAAAATTAGGATTGCTACACTCTGTTTCTACTCATTAAAATTTTAATTTTTAATCAGTGAGTTGGAATAATTTTTGACGCAATTCAGAATATACTTTAGAGGATCATTTAATGCTTATCTGTCTATATATTATTTCAATAATATTGTGATTAGATAGGTTATCCTTACAAATTAATACCATTAAAAATAACATGGTTGTTATTGAGAATTTTATAATATTGATATTATATATTCTCGATATTTAGATATATATTAAAACCAAAAAAATTGACAAGATAAAATTATAACTAGCACAGTTTTATTTTATTTTTGTTCAAAAATAGCCAAATTATTTAAAATATACATTCAATCTGTTATCAAATAATATTATATATTGATTTATAATTCATATTTTCGGTCAAATAAATTTTACAACTCTACCCAAGTTTTTGATATTGAATTTTTATATATTTTTTTCTAAATTGCTAATATTTTATAAAATTAGTTTTAATTTTATAAAATGATACCAGTGCTATCCTCGCTAACATGGTATTCGATTGATCTTTTGAACATTTTAATCAGATATTAATGATCAAAGTATGTCTCAGAGGTTTTATTTGGAAAATATTTTCAATAATTGATAAAAGTGCGTAAAACAATGAAATAGTTGAGTATGATTAATCCCATAATTTAATTACCGAATTAGATAGAATTTATTTAATTTGACTTAGATAATTCATCATCAAAATTGAATCTATCAATTAAATAATTCTTAAATTATTCAAAAAGATTTTATTTAATTGTTAAATAATAAATTAATTTAATTTTATAAAATATGTAAGAAATCGTCTTGGTCAAATTAATAGATGTTGATTATTGGTTTTCAATTTGTTCGTTATTCAAAGTTAGAAACTTATTAATAAATATTCTAAATAGGGCATCTGCAGCTATTCAAAGTATTAACCCCAATTCCGAAGTCGCCAGAAGAGGTCAAGCTTTAAGCCTCAATATTACTGCTGCTACTGGTTTACAAGATGTTCTCAAGAGTAACTTGGGTCCCAAAGGAACAATCAAAATGTAATCACAGCGGTTTAAAATGAGATTGAAAATTAATTATTTTTCAAAATAGGTTAGTAGATGGTTCTGGTCAGATTAAAATTACCAAAGATGGTAAAGTTTTACTAAGTGAAATGGTAACTTTGATTTGATCTTGTTTTTGAGTAAACATTAATAACAAAATTTAGCAAATCCAACATCCTACTGCTGCTATGATTGCTCGTGCCGCTACTGCTCAAGACGATGTTACTGGTGATGGCACTACTTCCGTAGTTTTGCTCGTTGGTGAGCTTTTGAAGCAAGCTGAACGTTATATCTCCGAAGGTCTCCACCCCAGAGTTATCACTGAAGGTTTTGAAATTGCCAAGAGAGAATCCTTAAAGGTAGATTTTATTATACTATTACATAAAAGTTTTATATTAATAATTTATTTAGTTTTTAGAAAGTTTTAAGGTTGAAACAAATGTCGATCGTGAACTTTTAGTTTCTGTCGCTCGTACCGCTTTGAGAACAAAATTAACAGAAGCCGTCGCTGACACTTTGACCGAAGCTGTTGTCGATGCTGTCTTAGCCATTCACAAAGAAGGTGAACCCATCGATTTACATATGGTTGAAATTCTCAAAATGCAACACTTAAGTGCAAAAGAAACCCGTCTTATCCGTGGTTTAGTCATGGATCACGGTGCTCGTCATCCCGACATGCCCAAGACTGTCAAGAACGCCCACATTTTAATTTTAAATGTCTCCTTAGAATATGAAAAGACCGAAGTCAACTCTGGTTTCTTCTATAGCAGTGCTGATCAACGTCAAAAACTCGTCGAATCCGAAAGAAAATTCATTGATGAGAAATTGAAAAAGATTGTTGAATTAAAGAAAGAAGTCTGTGGTGATTCTGGTGACGGTTTTGTTATTCTGAATCAAAAGGGTATTGATCCTCTCTCCCTCGATGTTTTGGCAAAGAATGGTATTTTGGCTTTACGTCGTGCCAAGCGTAGAAATATGGAACGTCTTCAGTTGGCTTGTGGTGGTGTTGCTCAAAACTCCGTTGATGACCTTACTCCTGAAGTACTTGGTTATGCTGGCCTTGTTTACGAGCAAACTTTAGGTGAAGAAAAGTACACTTTCGTTGAAGAAGTTAAGGATCCTAAGTCTGTCACCGTTTTGATCAAGGGTCCCAATGCTCACACCCTTAACCAAATTAACGACGCTGTCCGTGATGGTTTGAGAGCTGTCAAAAACACTATTGAAGACAAGTCAGTTGTTCCTGGTGCTGGTGCATTCCAAATTGCCTGTAGTGCTCACTTAGCTGAAATCAAATCCACTGTCAAAGGAAGAGCTAAAATGGGTGTTCAAGCTTTCGCTGACGCTTTACTCATCATTCCTAAGACTTTGGCCCGTAATGCTGGTTTTGATTCCCAAGATTCTTTAGTATCCCTCCAAGAAGATTATGCCGCCGGTCACGTCGTCGGTTTAGATCTCTCCACTGGTGAGCCCTTGGATCCTGCTACTGAAGGTATATGGGACAACTACAGAGTCATCCGCCACCAATTGAACTCATGCTCAGTCATTGGTAGCAATCTCTTATTGGTTGACGAAATGCTCCGTGCTGGCAGAACTTCATTGAAGAGCAATCAAGGAAGAGCCCAAGCATGATTTTATTATTGCGACTAGACATGAATTCATTATTAATAAATTATTTCATTTCAGACATTTCATTGAATTCTAATTTTCCTTTTTATAATGAGTTACATCATCAGTTTATCCAGTGTTCAATGAAAATTTTTTTCAATCTTCCAATCCAAGTTTTAGATATATTAATAATTTCCCCCTCTGAAAATGAGTGTAAAATTAGTAAAATAAAGCTCTGCATTGAATAACATTTATAACGCCGTTGCTTTAGAGACAATAGGATGAAATAAAATCTATATAGTCATTTAATAGTGTCAAACCTAAAAAATGATTTGTAAACGAAATTGAAAATTTCTCAATGCAAAAACCATTAAAGTAAATAGAGAATATATTGCTATATGCTATTATTAATTATAGATAAGGTTTATTGAACTGAAAACTAATATTATTTTAATATATCAATATTATATTATATCATTTATGGTAGATTAAGTAAGACCCAAAGGTATAAAGGAATAATTAAATTATCATTTTCAACAGTAATAGCTTCTAATAAAGCTAAGGATTGCTGTTAATAAATGTAAAAATGAATGTAGTATTAATCAAATTACCTGTGTAGAAAGAAGCTTTGGCTACTAAAGATGCCTATTATTGCATTATTAATAAATTATTAAAATGAATTTCCTATTATCATATCCACTTACAATATGACCAAATTCGCTTTGACAAGTATAGATCATACCAAGAGTACAACAAATCATAAACACCAAACTTCCTTCAACACTCTTTTTGGAGTCAAACCACTTAGTTCTTCCCACCGATTTACCAACTACGGAAGCTGTAGAATCGCATAAGCCTAAAGCAATTACACCACTCAAACCACCCAAATCACCCAACCAAATAGTGACAGAGCAGCCCAAGAGTAAATACACATGAGCCCACACAAAATCACCAATATCTTTGTTATCTCTAAATGAATTAATGAAAGAGTTCAAAATAGGGTACCCTGGTAAATAAGATAATCTATAGATTTCGATAATCAACATCAATCCCAATCCAACCATTAAAGCAACGTTCAAGAAATCAATCTAATATAAATGATTAGTATGATATATAATAAAATATACTATTTAGGTACATTATAGGTATAAATAGGAATAAACATTAAACATGATAAATAATGGAAGAATTTTCTCTTAGAGTTCAAAGACTTACACTTGGATTGAACGTTGATATAAATAATAGAAAGGATTATGGATAAGGTCCAAAATGCGATGGTATATTGAGTGATTGAATTTTCCCAAATATAGTTAATTAACCTACAATAAATTAGAATGTGAGAATTATATATCATAATGTATTGTTCAATATTTACCAAATGAAGGGATCTTGACCCAGTTGTAATTTCATAGAGGGATAAATTAAAAAATACCAAGGTAATGTAATACCAAAAATAATGCCAACTATACCACTCCAAGCAGTTTTCAATAATTTGTGAATGAATATGGTTGAATACACACCGATTGAAGCGAATACTAATCCGGCTCGAATTAATATATAGATATCGGTAGGCTCAAAATTATAATTAATCTAAATAGCATATATAAATATGAATTATGAATGAATCAATGGTTGATACTTACTTGATCAAAGTAATGATTATAAAAATCTAAACCAATTCCAGAGATTAATTGAGTTAGGATTGAAGCTTCACCCAAACTAAAATTCCTTTCAAAGCAATATATAGTTAA
>JNEM01006114.1:0-11151 GCA_000697335.1 Conidiobolus incongruus B7586 | reverse complement strand
TTGAATAGTGTCCCTTCCAGCTTTAAAATCACAAATCTAGTGATATATGGTAGTTTTAGATAAAGCACCATCTCCATAAGCTGTTTGCAAGTTTTGGATGATTTTAGAGGGTTTATGGTTAAGTTTTAAAGATACAAAAATAAAAGCCTTTTGATAATCACAATCTGGTTTAAGCATGATTAAATTTAAGTGTAAATTTTAAAATCAAAATATTTTAATAAAAAAAATAATTAAAATTGAATATATATATATAGTTTGAAAATATTTATTTTCCTATATATTATATATATATATAATCTTTCAAAACGTATAATATGTTTGAAAGATCGGAAATTAAAAAATTTGCCATTTCTTAATTTCCATACTAATACTTTTTAAGAAAATTTAAAAAAATAAAATAATTGAAAAAAATCAAATTTAAATTTCTACCATAGTTTAATAAAGAGTATTTGTCAAGATATTATATTATACATAGTATTCTATATTAATTAATAAAACAAATCTCCAAAGAGCAACTAATGGTGAAAGGCTCTTAAAATGTAATATTGCTAATTAATTGAATTAATTTAAAGGTAAAAAATCTGATATAAAATATTTACTTTATTTAAGCTATCCTATATTTATCAAGAGCCAAAGGAATATAAATAAAATTAAGAAATATTTCAAATATTACTTATATGCCTTAGTAAATAAATTCAAAAATATAGAAATATTATAAATTAGTTAAAATCAAATATATTATAGAAGAATTAGTATGAATTTATATTGTTATAATACTTATTATACTATATTTGAAAAAATTACTCCAATATATAAATCATGGGTTCCGGTATATAATATATTAGCAACTATTAAAAGGAATGTTTAAGTTGAAAAATCAAAATTATTATCATAAACTCTAAAATAAAAAATATTTTAATAAATTTTATTATTAAGTATATATGTTAATAATATAGTATTTCACCAATTATTATGAGTGAAAATCAATTATAATAGTATAGTATATTTTAGATCTTTAGAAACTAATATTACATATTAATATAGGAAAAATTCTATTAAAAAACCATTAATTTTATATGATATTAGTCATATATATATATATATATATATATATATATAGCAAAAACTAACAGAGATTTGACTATTGAAAAGAACTGGTCTTTATTACCATATCGACCATACTCACCAAATATGTATCTTTATGATAATGATGATTTTAATAAGGTAAAAAATTTAATTAAAAAAAACTATTTGGAAAAATATTAAAAGTTTAAATTTCATTATTAAAATTATAATTTCCAAGTGAAATTATAAATACTTGAGTAAAAATATTAAGTAATTAAAATTAATATAGAATTCCATTATTGAAAAACAACAAAGTTATTAATTATTAAAATTTTATTATTATATATTACACTTTCTTTTATAAAGAATTTAAATCAATAAGCTTATCTTATAAAAACTATATATATTTCCAAATACAGTTATTATTTTATAATTTATATCATAAAAAATATAAAAATATAAGAAATATAAATTTGATAAGTATAATTATATATTTTAGAAAATGATATTTCAGTATTAATTACATTATTTTAATTTTAATGATTATTATATTTTATAAATTATGTTAACTTAATTTAAAAACATTTATATATATAATTATTAATTATATTAATATAATTATAATCTACTATTTATTTTATTTAAGATTTAATATATCTTAAAATAATATTCAATTATTGTATTTTAAGTGAAAAAAATTAGATTATTATCATATCATAACATTAAAAAATAGCGAATAATTTAAAACTGATGTCAATTATATTAAAAAATTAAGTGTTGTATCTAGATATTAGTAAAACAATAGCATGAAGGATAAAAATGAAATTTTTACATCTAATAAAAGAGATAAAAAGCATTTGACAAAATGTTCTTGCTCTAAAATCTTTATTGACATATAGATATATTCATTTATAATTTGAAATTAATATCAAAAAGCTTGCTCAACCTAATATTGAAAAATGAACAAATTGATAATTATACGGAAAACCAATTAATAAACATTATCTTATCCAAGCAGGTTTCAATCTCTTATCAATTATAATATATATATTAAGAAATATTTCAAATATTACCCATATACATTAATGAACTAAAAATAAATTAATATTTCAATTTTACATTGGTTACTCTCGTAGTAATAAATGATTCAAAATGAATTGATTAATTATTATAGTTACATTATATTCAACTAAGATGAAATTCTAATAAAAAAATATATTTTATAAATATTTATATTACTATAGCTTATATCATTCTAGATTTAAGAATTATTTTAATAGATAAATTACAGCTCTAAAATTATAATCCATTACTCAAAAACAAATAGTTTGCTTAGGTTAAAATATGATACTCACCATTATAAAAATCAAAAAAAATAGTTTAAAAAACAAAACTTTAATATTTAATATAAAAATTGATAATATAATATTCTGTAAATTTATTAATAGTTATAGTATATTAAAATAATAATATAGAACATAGTTTTTCCAATATTTATTACCTCTTAAATTATTAAAAATAATTTTATTAAAGGTAATATTTTTATTCCCTTAATCTCTGCACTTATCAGTAATGAATCCTATTTACTATATTTTTATTAATAAGTCAAAGAATTTAATTTTTGGAAAGATAATAGATTATATTTTGACCTCCCACGTTACAATTAATATTATAAGTTTGAAAATAAATTTAAGAAAATTATAATATAGTTAATAAGGTTAATAAGTTATAGTAAATATATTGTTATATTATTGAAAATATAAGAAAAGATTGGCTATAAAAATAATATTCCTTTTACGGTAGATATATTTTATATTGATGAAAATATAAAATTACTCAACTAGTATTTTGAACAAATAATTTGTACTAATATATATAATTTTTTCACTAAAAAAACTAAAATATACTAAAATATTTTATTTAATAATGTGTTACAGTAAATTATAATTAAAAGGACAATTTTTAAAATCAATTGATATTAATTTAAAAATGGAAAAACTTGAATCAATAATAATTTCAATATTTTTATTATTTAAAAAATAAATTATATAAAATATATAATAAATACATATATTCGATTAAGTAATATAATAAACTAACAAAGTTTAAGTTTTAAATTAAAATAATATATATAATATATTAAATAGTAGGAGAATATTATCGCTAACTAGATGATAACCCACCTGAGCGTCTTTGCCTCCTCATCCATTTCCTTTTGGGGATGATACCCCAGAGTGCACATCATTCTACTCTAAAGGTCTCATTCCCTAGAAGACCTATCTCACCTCTAAAAACTATTTTCAGTTGACAATTAGAATATAAAAGAACTAATGTCTTAAACCCTATAATGGGAGGTAAGCAGATCTTGCACAAGATGATCATTTTTTCCATCTCCTTAATGAAGCCCTTGATCTAGTACTGTCACTTTCTAAAAATAACTTGCGTACCTTAGATACTTATTTTATACATTGCTAACACCTAACATTGAAGTAATATCTTAATTTGTCAAAATTATTCTTTTTTTATTGATTTGTTAAATAAATTTATTGAATATCAATTACCAAAAAGAGTAAAAATTATATATTTATATTTATGGATACACCATTATTTTTATAAACAATATAATATTATTTTTAATTTTTTTTTAAAATAATTATATTTAATTTCAAATATTAAATATATTAAAAATTATTATTTATTTTTTTTACTTTTATTTTCAAATCAAAATTCAAATTTTTTAACATATACAAATTTAATTCATGACCTATTAAAGACACTACTAGGTTCATTAAATTTTTAATATTAAGGTCAATAATGATTAAAATTTTATAAGTAAATTTAGTATTATTTAAATTTAATTTTTAAAATATTATATTTTACTATTCTATTTTAATAATAAATTAATAATTGCATGATTAATAAAATGAGTCAATATGATAATATTGTGTTAAAATTTATATTAATAAAAGTTTAACATACAATTATCCAATTCTTATATTAATAGTAAAATTTTTATATATTAAATAAAAAATTAAATATTATAATAAAATTTAATTATTATTTGAAAAGAATATAAAAATCAAGTTAAACTCTTTGTTGGAATTTATTATAATAATATTTTTATTTAAAAATTTAAAAAATAATAATTAAATATTGAAATAGATTATAATTCTACACTTAATGTCATTGTTTGGAATATATATTTCATTTAATTGTATATTAGTAGATTGATTTTAATAATATTGATACCTATATAGTAACTCGCCTGACTGACTTTACCTCCCAACTTAATACATTATGGAGATATAACATCGGAATATCCGTCACATCACTACAAGGCCTAATTCTTCTGAAGACCCAATACATTTTGTTACACCATCTACAGCCAATGGATGGTTTATAAAAAATCATGGTCAGATATCTTTCATTATCATTTGTAGTCTACTGTGAAGCGAATTATACCCTAATAAAACGCCTTGGCCAAAATTACCAAATGAACCACAAAAACATTCAAGGTCTAGAAAATAATTGCAATTTCATAACATCCAGGATTTGAAATTGGATTAATTTGATTGTAAATCAATATCAGTAAAATTATAAGAACATCAGAGATTATCTTTCAGTTGGCTGAAAAATTTCTGTACATATTGATAATGTTTGTCGATCAAAAATGATTATATAGATATTGATTAAACCAGTAATGTACGAATTTGGATATCAAATCAAATGTATATGCTTAATTCGTTAAATTTGATTTGTTGTGGCGTGGTTTAAGGAACGATTTTCACTCTGTTTTTAAAAAATATCAAAAGAATGATACTCAAGTAATATCATTAATAAACACTTTTTAAGGTAATGATTTTAGTAAACTTTTGTGCAATATTAAGTTTTTTATATCGAATTTATTGTGAATCTACAAGGGCACTTTAGTGACAAATTGAAATTTGAATTTATTTGATCAAGATTCTAATCGATATAAGGTCAAATATTGTAACATCTTGTACTGTTTGATTGTGTTTAGAAACTCAACTTCTGGATACATCCTACTTTTTTTGATAATTTAGATCCAAATTATAAGGTTGTTCTTAGCATTGATAATATAATATATTTTAAATTCCCTGTATAGCAATTTTGGAAAATTTAGGTACTTGAATTTACAAAATTACTATCCGTAATTGATAAATTCAAATAACTTAATTATAAACTACATTAATAATGCAAATAAAATCTTAATTTATGTTAGTATGGTTAGTAAAAAAGATGTATTCAAAATTCACAAAAAAAAATGATATTTCAAAAGTATAGCAATTAATTGAATTTTGGAGAAAATTTCTATGGTAGCTTGGGTGAATGGTGGTTAGATGAGATGGGGTTTAACAGATTGTTAATAGTGATTTGACCTCTTTTTCGACTGTAGGATCGCTGGGTAGAATCACCATTAAGAATATTTTCCAGTCTTTTGTAATCTTTATGAAACGAAGGTGAACCAGTTGAATCCCCCGAGAATTGATACCATTCTCGTTCTTCGTTATTTTCAGAGATTGGTAAAGGATCACTGGTGAATACAGGGTTAGATTCAGGATATTCCACTTCAGAATATTCTTGAGATAAATTTTGATCTTTTTTTTCCGTCTCAGCAGAGTCTTTGGATTTTTTATTTCCAAACTCAACTGATTTAAACCTAATTGGTTTGATTTTATTCATCTCATCTTGTGATGCAGACAGTTTCCTTTTTCTTTTCACTTGAGATAGCAAATCAGGACGATTCCTTTTAAAATATGGATGATGAAAGCAGGCGAAATTAGTTCTTAATTGGTACCTCGTCTTTCTGCCATCAATCAATCTTTTAAATCCATAAATCTATAAATGATATGATTGTGAGTATAAATCAATAAATTTTAATATTGCATAACTAACATGTAATTGTCTCACAAATGATAGCATACTTGAATTATTCATTTTCAATTTGACTATATCCTCGAATTGATCAATATCGTTTATATAAAAGGATTCACCATCATTAGACCAAAATATATGAGGCTCATTATTAATTAATCTATACCAAAGAGTATATTAAATTAATCTTTGAAAATAAGTGAATGCGTGTAATTTTAAATACTTGTATAATCTCTGAGCAAATGTTTCTTTTCCTGATACATTGAATGAATTCATCATTATATTTTCAATATATATTGGTACATGAATATGATGATTACTGGATTTTATATGATAGGTGTTTGAAATAATCAATTCAAGTGCAATGAGAAATATAGTTAAGGTAAGAGAATATTTTCACTTTAGTTTTAATAGTACAACAACCTAAAAATAAATAAACGCTTAGTGAAAATCCTCAGTTTATGATATATGATTCAATATTATTCAAAGAATTTGAATTTAATTATATTATTTAATATATAATAGTGAATATAGATTTTGTTTAATACTTATAGGGGTTTAAATATAGCCATAGGATGTGCAAATGAGTAATAAGGAGCATAACTATTCATTTTGACTTGTCAGAATCAAAGGAGTGAAATAACTGTGAATATGTAAAAGATATAAAGCCATATCATTCATCAATATCCCCCACAATTGAATTAGTAGTTGTATATATAGGTAATAGACTGTTTATATTCAAATATAATGATGATAAATAGCAAAATATTAAATGCTTAAGCATAGTTCAGCTTCAAAGCTATAAAATTCATTATTTAAAAGGCATCGAACAGCATATAGAATTATGACTTGGATCCATTTCATGACTGAGCATAATTAGTTGTTGGCTTGTGTGAACATTTATAGTACTTTGACTTTCAAAATATACTGAAACTTGCTAAACCTTTAACTACTATTATGAAGAGTAAAAACAGTAGCTATAACAAGTGGCAAATCAATAGGAAGTAGTTTCAACTCTAATACTATGGTCTATACTCCTTGATATTGTAGCATTTAAATTATAAATATAAAAAATACTTACTTGTAAATACTGAAATCCGGTTCCAAGAAATGCAAATTAACTAAGAAAAAAAATTCAAAATTAAAAAATAATTTTTAATGAAAAGCAGAAAGAAAGAATTAAGATTATTTTGATGATCTCCAAGTTATTTTTCTGATCAAAGTTTATTGAATTGAAATGAGAATTTGATTTGACTTTTGGAGCTAATTTGGGTTAATGTTACATACACTGTGAAACCTGATCCGATCGAATATTTCATTTATTAAAACTTTATTAAAGGAAGATAAGTTTAAATTATCAGTAAATATTAGTATTTGAAAGGTTTATACTTTGCTAATAGATATTTAGTTCAAGATCATACAATAATAATATAATAAAATTTCTATATCTAATTGATGAAAGTTCTAGAATCAGTATTTACTCAAACATGTATAATTTGATTGGAATGTAAATGCCTAAAAAGGGGAATATCTGCCTCAATCCATATTTTTTAACCTAAATAGGTTCTAAATCACTGGATAATATGTTTAAATATTTTTCTTCAACTTATTCAAATAAATACTAACTTGTTATTTTCTAAAAATTAGATAATACATCAAATTTGATCAAAGCATATCAAAATTACATAAAAAGATTTAGTTAAGAGAGATAAATTTAAACAATTCAAATTTACATTATTAATTAATAAAAGGTCATTAAATATGACATATAAAACGAATTTAATATTATTTTTACTTGTTAATTTCTATGGGAAAATATTTATTAATTTTTTGATTTTTTATCAAATATGGTATATTATTCATTTAAAATTGCCAAATTTATTCAATATAATGGGTTACAATATTAACTAATGAGAATAATCGATTAATTTAATTAGCCAAATATTTTTAAATGGACACAAATATTAAATAATATTTATTTAGATTATAGAAATTACAATAAATGTAGTCTTCAACCTCATTAATGACAAGACATCTGAAGATAATAGAGAATTAACTTGATGTGAATTTAATAAAAATCGAATTATCTCAGTCTAATAATTTAATCATTTTATATTAATATCTATTAAATCTGACATGTTATAAACTTGTTTTAATAAATTATAACCATGAAAATTTAAAAATCAGTTTCATTCTATTGTTTTTATTAAAGTGTTTCAATTACTCTATCACATGATAGGAATGAAATATTTTAAAAATGTATAAAATAAATGAAATTAATATCCGAATAATAAAAAAATAAAATAATAACTAATTTATTTATTCAGACAAGCTAGAACTGGAATAATAAAATATTATTATTTTATTGGTATTAAATAACAAATAAAAAGATTATATTTTAACAATATTAATATATAAGCGAAGTGTTTAAATTCAATAAATCCAGTTGGTATTAAGGGCTGAGCCAATGAATCTTTTTATTGGTTGATCAGTATGATTTAATTTTATAAATAAATATGAAGCGCATTCATTTTCATAACAACTGATATTTTCGATTTAATCCATTTGAACGTATTTAGAAATTTACCACATTTGGTCAACAGGAACAATTATTTAATTCAAAGGTTGATAAGCTTTTAATCGTTTGTGAACAAATTAAAATTATTATTTGAGAGAATTTTGGTAGAATATATTTTACGAATCAAATTTATAATATATTCTATAAATTTGATTTAAAATGATAGTTAGCTATATTTTAAATTAAATAAATTATTACATATTTGTAATTTTAATATAATATATGACTAAAATTTTATAATTAGAAATATGTAATATTTATTTTTAATTTTGAATCTTGGATTCCACAAATATTTCCTTTTAAAGAAAGACATCCATATTTTACCATTAAAAAAAAACCAATTATTTTTCACTTTGAATGAGTAATAGGTTTACTAAATAGCTTAAAGAATATTGAATGAATTAAATGTTTAAGATATAGTGAATATGTAAATATAATTATATCAATATATAACAATATATCAGTCAAAATAAATTAATAAATTCATAATTACTATTTGAAAGCAGAAACTATATTAGCTTTTATCATACATTCTAATTGTACAACTTTTAAAAAATGAGATCTTTCATTCAAAATAAGTTTCAAATTTTATTGGTCATTTTATATTTTAAAATTTAATTCTAAAATTTATATTTCAAATTATAAAAATTTCAAAATTATTAAACCTAAATCATATACAACCTTTTTTCACAATATATTTCTAAATTAAAGAGACTGAAATTTTATTAATCAATTTTATCTATAAACGTGAATTTCTAAATATTTAAATATTAAAAATTCTTTTATCATTCAATTAAACAAATATAATTAATTCATTCACGATGCTTTATTTAGCCAAATTCCATTTTCGAGGTTTTATTTCTATTTGCTGAATTTTAATTATGTAAAATAAACCAAAGCCCGATTCAATGGTATAACATCAATCTTATCTATTTTTTGCTATTTAAAGTTGATAATATCATATTTACAAATCTGCATATATTTTTATTATATCATAATTTCATTTTATTATAATATACTCCAAATTCCTATATTAAATAATATTTTTCCTTATACTGTAGTTCAACAAAGAAGTTTATCAATTTTAAATTATTATTTTAAAAATATAAAGAGCTAAAGCAAAAATAATAATATTGTAATAGTTAATAACTTCCTGGTTTTTAATAACAGAATCACATGCTAATGATAATAGTTTATCCTTTTTACATAGGCCTTTATATTATATCTTGAAAATTACACCTTTAATTTTAATATTTAAAATGCTATCAAATCTCTTTCTCCAAATCAAATTTTTTAACTTATCAAAACAATCATAATCATAAAGATTCATATTTGCTGAGTATGGTGAATGTGGTAATAAAGACTAGTTCTTTTCAATAATCAAACTTTTGTTAGTCTTTGCTATATGTATATGGCCATTACCACGTAAAATAGATTTTTTAATTGAACTTTTCTTATATTAATTTATAACTTTAGTTTTAACAAGATCTATATTTTATTATAATTTACTTTGGCTGATAATAAATAATGTTATATCATTAATATCTATAACTAATAATAACACTTGCTTATTTTAAATAATTATTGCTTTGGAATTTATGATAATAATTTTGATTTAATAATCCAAGTACTTTTTGTTTTTGACGCCAATGGATTATACACTAAAATCCATGATTTACCTATTGTAATTATTCTTTCAACCATAATAGGTTCAGTATTATAATATTATAAATCTATATTAGTTACTTTTCTTGTCTTATTTAGTTGATTTTTAATTAGAGTTTAAGGTTCCTAGGTTCCTAATTTATTAACTAATTTTAAATGATATTTTAGTAAAATAATAATAGAGTTAATATTAAAATATAGATATTATGTTATTTCTATGCTAAGTCATATAGGTGATATTCGATATATTTTATATTTTATCTTGATTTCTAGTTATAGTTATAAATTCAAAATAACTTAATCAAGGTAAGTATTCTATTTGAGATTTTCAAGTTTTGAGTTGACTAAACCAGTTTGTAATATTACACTTTCAAAGCCTTTTGCCACTAGTTACTAAATGAAGATTTTTTGTGAATAGTTGATATCAAGAATTTATATAAAATAATATTAATTTATATTTTCTTTGTTTAAGTAATTTTTAAAATAATAAGACTTTCAGTCATTCTAATTTTTATTGAAATTCACTTAAAGCGTAATATTATATATAACGAGAATATGATGAAATATTAGATCACTCACTGTTATTAACGATAATATCAAAATAAAGATGAAATATATATATATGTTTCAATGAATAATAATCAAAAAATAATGAATTTTTTTGAACCACTGGATATTTGGAGAAATCAGACCTATTAATTATTTTCAAAATACTCAATATAAATATGAAAATTTAAAATAATAATTTGTTTAAATATTTTCACATATTGATATATAGAGAAAGTTCTTATATTTTATTGAAAAATAAAAATCCATAGTTATATATTAATATAAATTCAAATATAATAAATTTAAAAAATAAGTAACCTTGAAAAATTTTATTTAATATTTTTATTATTAACTATACAAATAAATTTATTTTAAAAATATGAACTTTGATTATAAAA
>JNEM01006109.1:0-16059 GCA_000697335.1 Conidiobolus incongruus B7586 | reverse complement strand
TATAATTATTATATATTTTATATCAAAATGTTTATTTATTTTTAATTATAAAAAATTTATATTATTTAAATTTCAAAATAAAAATAAGATTGATATGATTATTTAATTTAAGAATATATATTTTATTATTGTAATTTTGAATAATATTAATTTAAAAATATAATAGATTTATTATATAAAAATAAATTAAAAACCTATTATTTTTAATTAATCTACTGGATGGCAACCTATATGAGTATAGTTATTTTGAGTAATTAAAAATTATAATTATATGAAGGAAATATTTTATCAAAAAATTTAATTAATTTATAAAACACCAAATATCAGTGTATAATAAAAAATCACTATTTATGTATTAGATGCTTGCTAAAATTATAGCAAAAGTTTATAATAATAGAAGAGAATATTAATTTTTATAGTTTATATTTCTTTCATATTTCATATTAGAATTTAAATTAAAATTTGATTATAGAGATATATTATTATTTAATTTCTAGAGTATCAATATAATCACACTTATATGCCTATTACAAAAGAAATAAATTGAGAGATTTTAAAGACGATACTTTATATCAAATATAGAATATCAAAATTTAAGTATAATTGGATATTATACATTTTTCTTGAAAAGCCAATTGTTGAATTTATTATAATTGATTTAATATATAAAATTTTATTCAATTATTTAAGTTGATATCATTATTAATCCCCAAATCTGATATTATGCAGTTTTACTATGTGAATAGTGGTGTTAGAAATAAATAGATTCCCTTTTCTTTTTTAACCTTAACTATTATTCTCAGAAATTTAATATTGTTACTCTTAATTTCATATAGTTATTGATATTATGTACTGACAATTTTAGTATCTAATCATATAAGGGGTAATATTTCTTAATTAAATCTATTTTTTCCCTTTGCGTTATAATATTGTTATATTACTTACCACCACATTTATAATATAAGTCACTATATTCTTTTTTACCAAGCTTTTTACTTTGTCTAGGATTCCAGTCTAATTTTATTTGATTTATTTAAATTAAGATTTAACTTGAAACAATTGTTTTAATATAATATGTTTGAAGAATTTTAGATTTGGTAATTATAAAATTATGTCCATAGCCCAAAAATCATTTCAAATAAAAATATCTTAATCCAAAAATTTGAATTGATTTGAAATTATATGACTTAGAGGGTTAAATCAAATACCTAAACAGAGTAAAAAACGTAAAAGACTATAATGGAATAAAAATTCTGATTATTTATGTGGCTAATTATGGTCCAGATATTTTATAATATCATAAATAAGTTAAAATATTAAATCATACTTGAAAAGTCATCTCCAATATTTTTCGGTAATATTGTTTTTCAATGAATTAGTGAATTATAAAATTTGATATTTAACTTGAATAGGCCAAGTAAGATAATTTAGAGATCCAAATATATTTTAACAATTACAAATATATGCCAATATTTGCGTATTTTTTATTATATCCATCAAGAATTTTAATTATTGTTTATATTATCAGAACTCAGTTTGAAATGATAAATAAATGAAAAAAATGTATATTTGAAGGATTTAAAGTGCGAATAATTTTATTATCAGAATTTCAAATTTGATAAAATCATCTCCGAATATATTTTCTCGGATAATATGAATATGATTTAATGATATTGATTGTATCATATTATAATATAATATGGTGATTAACAAATGGTTTTTCAATTGGTATTTAAGGAAAATTATTAATAAAGAATTTTATAATTAATTAATTGATATAAATGTATTTTGAAGTAAAATTTAAAATTGATATTCATACATAATAAATAAACTCTATTGACTATCTCTTCCACTATATATAATTAATCTAATTATTTTTAAGAATATTTTGAGTATTTTCCTAAAGCTTTGATTTTACATAATATTCAATTTCAGTTGTAAAATATATTCAATAATTTTTTAATCCAACCAACAATGTATTTTCAATTCAAAGTCACTCAACTATATTGATATTAAGCCAATCAAATCAACATATAACTACTCATGTTTTATAAATATTGTTTGAATAATAGGTAATATCAATATTTTTCTATTTAGAACATATTAATAATATAATTTTTATGAAATTAATATGTTAAAATTTCAAATGTTTTATCAATTAACTAGATTTGAAAGATATTTGATTATAATACATACATTAGCATTTTAAAATATATAACAATGAAAGATTAGATTTATATTTTAGAATAGAAACTCATATATACTATTAACAAAATCGAACTTAGGTTTAATGGCTATATGCTAATTTTAAAATTTTATTAAACAATTAATTTTTTTAAATAGAAATCAAGTTATATTCAACATACTTACAGCTTTAGATAATTAATATTTGGATGAGCTGAATTTGATATCTTGTTTCAAGTTTGCTTACACTATATCTCATTAATAATAAAACTAATATTAAGTCTTTTATACAATAAAATGAGTGTTTCAGGTAGATTAATTGTTTGAATAAAATAATTGTATTTATATTTTGTTCCAAAAGTTAAATGGCGAAAGATTTAATCAAGATGGAATTGGAGTAATAGTGGAATCAAATTGATTTAATTTTCTCATAATATAATTTCATAAACCTAGTTGAGGAGTAAGTTTTTAATTTGTAGTAGTATAAAGAAATAATTAATTAAAATATATCTAAATACAAAAGTATAGGTATATAAAAGTGATAATCATTCAGATAAGTTAAAAACTAATCAATTGGGATGAGATACTGAAGACTCCAGGATAAGGGGGAAGAGGAGAAGAAGAGGGGAGAAATTTGATATTCATTACATCATAAATGTAATTGGGTGGATAATTTGAAATTGATAATGAAGTCGAACTTTTAGAAACAAATCCCACCATTTAATTAATTAGATTTAATATTATTATTAACCCATTATAAAAACAAATTTTTAGCATATTACATTATTTATATTCATAGATTAATTTAACACTTTTTATAATATTATAGATTATATAATATTAATCTTTTTAAAATATTATTGTATTATTAAAGTTATTTGTTCAATTTTATTTATTATTGAACAAATTCTAGCAAAGTAATTATTTTCAATTAATTTAATTTATTCATACTAACAGTATTCTGTTGATTTTTTTAAATAGGTTTTATTCCAATTAAATGTCGATTTAAATTCTTTTATCAATTCTAATTATAATTAGTATTAATCAGTCACTATATTTATTGCATTGATCTGCTTTTAGTTTAACAAATTATGTCTTATACAAATTCTACAAATCAATTTAATTTAAATGGCGATTTGGAACAACAAAAACAACACTATTATTCGCAAAACTTTGTCAACGATCCGTTCTGGTCTGGTCAAAGTAACCAAATTTCAAATGAAAATAGACATTCTCAGCTGACAAATAACTCTTCCAATTTTACTGGTCATTGGCAGCAATACAACTATAAAAAGCCCCCGAATTCTGACTCTTCTCAAATTCCCTTTCAGCCTCAGTCCTCAAGGCAAAGTTTCACAATACCTCATGATAGTTATCCTTCATTAGGGCGCCCTACATATCCTTCAAAATCCTCTTCACTTGTAAACAACTTTACCAATTTTGGGTTCCAGCAAAGCAATCAACAGGTAAGTGATCTAAATTTTTATAAATTTTAATTAATTTCCTTTTTCACTAAATTTATATTAGAGTAATCATTCTCAAAATGTTGGTCAACCAATACCGAATCTACAAGGGCATTCTCAATTACCGAAACCTATCAATAATTACCCTTTAGGCATATCTAATCTGAATAACCAGCCTAATCAAACATACACAAATAACGGCCAAGAGCGCAACGAAATCTTCCAATCAGATGTTAATCAATTCAATGAAGCAGGCTATTACTCGAATTCCAATAATTCGAATCTTCAAAATGATAATCCTATGAATCTCTATTTACCAAATACTTATGTATCTGGGCAAAATCCAAACATCTTGCATAATACTATGCAAAACTCTTCACGACAAAAAAGAGTTTTGGACCCCATATCGGAAAATTACGAGCCTACCAATGACCAATTTGCAAATCCTAATAGATATCTTAGCTATTATGGCAACTCTTCATTATCAAACATCAGCACAATGCATCCCATGGCCAATCAAAGTCGCACAGGATTTTCCTCTCAGCAAAAGCATCCTCCAGATTATTTTGCAACCCATCACAAACCAATCCAGCATGGATTTGTTGATAATAACGCTCGAATGATTCCTCCACCGTCTCCCAATGTATTATCGTATTTACCCCCTGATCATAACGCACTTTATCAACTCAGAAACTTCCAACCTCATTTCCATATGAATAACCTCTGGAACGACCCCTCATTAACGAATCTAGGACGTATGAATGGCGCTCCTTATTCAGCTTTGCACAATACTGTATATACAGGCTTAGATAATGGTGCGATGTTCCAGCAACCTTCAATTAACTCTTCATGGCAAAATCCAAACTCAATGAACCAGTTAATAGTTGGAAATAATGACATTTACAATGGCCCAGAATATCCTAGCCCTTTAAATAACCCCACACATTGCTACGATGGGTATATTTCCAATGAATATACAAGTCAACAAACTTTCAATCATATTGATCCGATTCAACTTCATGGACTGACCTCCAGTGCAACTAGCATGGCAATTGCATCCACAATGGGCACTCGGCCTATATTCCCACCTCTACAGCCTATTCCGATGGTTCCAGGAACAAACTACAGTGTCCAAGAAGCCAAAAACCCTAACATTAGAGATGCTATCCTTAAGCACGCACATGCCCAATATAATAGCAGAAATCCCGAAGCTCAGCTTAGGAATATGCTCTTGACTCTCCATAGCATTCATCCAACGCATCTCCCCACTCTATTACTCCTAGCATGTGTCTTTTTTGTCGAGCACGATTATCAGTCTTCTATCAAATATAACAAAGAGATCCTCAGATTAAATGCGAATTACGTAGAAGCGATGAGCAATCTGGGCACTACATATAAAACCATTAACAACTTTAAAGAAGCTGAAAAATGGTGGTGGAAAGCTCTAAGATTAAAGCCTGATTACTGGGATGCTGCTGATAATCTAATCGGACTAATGAATAGCCAAGAATATTCAGCTGAGAATAATAAGGATCCCAATTCAACCAACCATATACCGTCAAGATCGAGTCAAGAGAATGTGGTTGCAATTTGCCAATTTATTGAGAAAGAAATCATCCAAAATCAAAACTTTAGTGATTTTGCCTACAATTGCATGAGCTATCCTCACTTTGAAACATCCAAATTCCAGAACCTTCTATACTATGGAGCGAATGCAAAATACTCTTTGGGCGATGTTGAAGGCGCTCGCAGGGATTATGAAAAAGCTTTAGAATTAGCACTTGGAGGTCAATCTATTTTCCATGCAGTCGCTTCGATATTACGATGCTTCCATAACATCCAAGATCATGACTTAGTCAATCACCTAATGAATTTCCAAACTTCGCATATCCCAATACTTCTTTTAACTCCTGAGCAATCGCTTCAAACTTCGTCAATTCTATTTCCTAAGTCTCAAGGTATTCTTCCTGCATTCGTAAGACTTTTGAAAAGTGAAGATAAATACGCTCAGAGTGGATCTCAAACTCAGCTTAATCGTGCTAATCACATAACATCCGCAATCCTATTGACACTTGCTAAAATTTACCAGGATCAAACTTCTTCCATCACAGCCTTGCCTCTTTTACTTCCACTATACTATCTTTCATTAGCTCTTTTCCCTTCTCCTTCAACCTGTAATAACCTTGGAATTCTACTAGCTACAATTCCTGCTCCTTCTACCACAGAATCAAACAAGACTAATCCACCAATTACTGGCCCAGGCTTGGCTTTACAATATTACAATTACGGTTTGAGTTTAGACTCCAATCATCCTCATTTGTACACCAACCTTGGCTCGTTATTAAAAGACATGGGTCATATTCGCAAAGCGATTAGCATGTATGAAAAAGCAGTTCAAGTCAATCCTAAATTTGATGTTGCTCTAGCTAATTTAGGTAATGCTTTAAAGGACAGTGGACAAATCCAGGATAGTATCCAGTGGTATAAGCGTGCTGTGGAAGTTAACCCTGACTTTGTTGAAGCTATTTGTGGTTTAGTCAATGCTCTTTGTGGTGTATGCGATTGGAGAGGAAGAGTTTCCAAAACCGTTGCCAACCAAATTCAGCTTGGATGGATGGATAGAATCATTGAAATTGTCAATAAGCAACTCTCCGAAGGCAATAGTTGGGGTAATCATTTTATTTTCAAAAAATCTTCTGATTCTACTAGTATTTCTTGGATTCGTTCAGTTGCCAATGCGTTTAGCACAGATATGGATTATGGTGGCCAAATTTGGAAAACCCGCGCCCAATTCTGGGAACAACTTGTTGATATTGGTATCAACAATAAAATCTTATTAAATGAAGGATCCTGGATTATTCGTGCCACGGAAAAGGCAATGAGACGCTTAGTAAGGCTATGGTACTGGAGTCGACTTTCACAATTGAATTCTGATCCTAATTTTAACTGGTCTAATGTCTCCCAAAAAGACATGGCAACCTATTCTAGACCATCAATTGTGGGATTGCCTATGCCACCGATTCCTACAGTTCTTCCATTTCATACATTCACCTATCCTCTTACTGCTCGTCAAGTTCGTCTTATTTGCCATCGAAATGCCTTAAGGATATCTTACAACACTTTAGTCTCACCCTGGTTACCCAGCACAGTCTTCCCTCCTCCTCCTCCTCCAAGTCCACACATCAAGTTAGGATATGTGTCCTCTGATTTCAACAACCATCCTCTTTCCCACTTGATGCAAGCCGTTTTTGGGATGCATAATACTGATAAATTTATTGTTTATTGTTACGCGACAACTCCATCAGATCAATCTCAATACAGAGAAAAAATCCAAAGAGAAGTTAGTAATTTCATTGATGTATCAGGATGGACTACCCAAGCGATTGTTGAAAGAATAGTTCAAGATGGCATTCATATTTTGATTAACTTGAATGGCTATACTAAAGGTGCTCGAAACGAAGTATTTGCAGCTCGTCCTGCACCACTTTTGATGTCATATATGGGCTTCGCTAGTACTCTGGGAGGCAATTGGTGTGATTATTTTATTGCTGATCCCATTGTCTGTCCTCCAGAGACCGTTTGTTCTGAGCAATGGATTAATCGCAGTCCTAGTCGTTATGCTGCTAAATCTTTTAATCAACCCGAATTCATGGAACAGATTTCTGAAGTAGATGTCATGGATCTGGATCCAGAAGAACATTCTGAAGAATGGGTTTATACTGAAAAGATTCTATATATGCCTTATTCCTACTTCATCAACGATCATCGACAAGGATTTAGAGAACCTGACGAGCTTCGACCCACGTCCAGTCTTACTGATCCCCAAATGCAAAACCAACGATTCATATTGGAAGGTAAAGAGGAACTGGAATTGGGTTGGCTAGTGGAACAAAATAGAAGAACCACAATGAGAAAAGAACTTTTCCCTAACATTCCTGACAATTATGTGATTTTTGCAAACTTCAACCAACTCTATAAGGTTTGATTTATTTATTTAATAAGCCCGAATTTCTATTAACCCTTATTATAGATTGATCCTAATATTTTCCAAGTTTGGCTAAATGTATTGAAGAGAGTTCCTAATTCAATATTGTGGTTACTTCAATTTCCCGCGGCTGGTGAAGAACATATACGTCGAGAGGCTACCGAATTAGCTGGACCTGAAGTCGCGTCTAGGATTATCTTTACTGAAGTTGCTGCTAAACATATTCATATTCATAGAGGAAGAGTAGCAGATATCTTTTTCGATACTCCTGAGTGTAATGCACACACAACTGCTGTGGATATTCTTTGGTCCGGTACACCTATTATCACATTTGCTCGCCATCCTCACAAAATGTGCTCCAGAGTTGCTGCAAGCATTGCCTGGGCTTCTGGTTATGGTGAACATATGGTCGTTAACTCCTATCAGCATTATGAAGAGCAATCTGTGAATTTAGCTAACTCTATTGAATACCAATATGTCTCTGGTTCGTATGAAGAGATATTTACTAATAATGGATTCAGCATTCCTATTCGATTTATGAATCACCCTATATTAAAGCAAACTTGTTCATTCCGTTTGGGTAAAGGAAAACTGAATGAACTTAGAAAGGCTCTTTTCTTGACTCGAGACAAATCTCCGTTATTTGACACCCCAAGATGGGTGAGAGATCTAGAAAGAGGCTACATAGAGGCTTGGAATCGCTGGACTTCGGCAACAGATGACCAACCTCAAGTCATTAGCAATGATCCTAATCAGAAATTTTCCAATGACAATTCTAACATCTATCCTGATTTCCTTTTAAAGCCTAAATTCATTGACCATATGCAACAATATTTGGATAGGAAGAAATCTGAGGGACATCTAGGCCAAGTTAGATCAGGATGTATTTGGGTTTCTGGTCAGAATTCTGATCCAAACCCATCTCCTAAACTAACTCAAGCTTCATTTCAAAATTTGTTAACAAATTCACATATGGGAAATTCGACTCAAGATAAAGATACAATCATCAAAAACGGTGATCATGGATCTATTCCCCGCTAAAATTAAAAATATAATCTAAACATCCTTCACCATATCCCAAAATCATTTTATTTCAGTTATCTGTTTTTTGTATGTAGTTTTTTGAATTCATCCCATTACTAAATTTTTTATCATGTACATTGTTATTCTCTTGATCATTTAAAATATATTAAGCATTGAAAAAAATAATCACTATTCAGATCTTATAAATAATAGAATTATATTGTGACTAAAACAATCAGCCATTCAATAAAAATATCAATAATTGATAATATTGAGAGATTCACATAATAATCTAATATGTGAATTGTATATTTGATTTTAAAAGTTATTTCATATAACCCTTTTGTCTTCAAGTATAAATCATTAAATCGATAATATACAAAGTCACTCTTGGTTTGTAACTAAAATAAGTATTTAATAAAATACGTCATAAAATAATAAAAATATACAAATGTTTGATGGTTTATATTTTATATACATAGGATTGTTAACATATATTAATCTGTTTATTTTACTGTATAATTCATTATTGTTAAACCAATATATGATTTATTTTTAATATATACAATAAGTTAGAAATTTTTGTAGTACTGAAGGAACAAACAAAATTATGTATATTAATATTTAAAGCACATTTGAGCAATTTAATATCCAAAATATATTGAATATAGTATATTATTAAGTTTATACTCTCTTTCAATATATTTATTATTTCATATTAATTACAAGAATAATTTTGTTTGATAAATTATCCCATGACTTTATTAATGAATTAAATTTAAAACAATATTTTTTGTTTCAACTAGGTGTAATAAGTTTAATTACGCAAAAATATTAAAAATATAATTTGTCAGTAGAATCATTTATTTTATTATATGCACTGTATAATTAAATATATTATTTTAACTGACTCTGAAAATGATATTATACATATCCAATTTAGCATTTCCATGAGAATGTATTTGGCGTTTGAATAATTAAGTGTAATTTTAAATTTTGTACATCCAAGTTCCAACCAATTTTTCATATTATTTGTTCAAATATAATACTAAATATTTAATTGAAACATGATGAACCATAGATTTGAGTAACAAACATATTTATCTATGGTATAGTATATTTTTTTCGATTCGATATTTACTACCCAAATTCATGTTTTCTATATATTAATTATGTATTCCATATTTTATTCCAACTGAATATAATTTAAACATTATATTACTTTTGTCATAAAATTTAAAATTTCTTCGCTCAATTATGCAAACACTCAATATATTTAAACTAATAGGAATTATAATAGTGATAGAAATACATGTATGTATAGTATAATAATTATGATGATTAAGAATAAAATTAATCGTGATTATAATATAAAATTCCAATTTGCTAATTTTATATATGATTCGCCAAATATTGAGGTATTATAGTAAATATATTCTATTATTAATATTAATATGATTTTTGGATAGCCCAATTAAATGTCACAATATTAAAATTGGAATATTATATATTTATGCATACTATTTTCTGATCAAGCTTTGGTATTCTAGTATTAGCCTGAATAATAGTATTTGGTGCTAAAAATTACTTCCACTATATTTCGAATCATATTCTAATAGTGTGATATTACTGATTATATTATATCTCAGTTATACAATTCACAAGCTTATCTTTATTTAACAGTAATTGAATTAACTATGTCAAATATATCGAGTTTCTTTCTATTTGATTAATTTTAATATTTTTAAAGATATAGATATATTGATTGAATTGGACTTAATATATATTAATATTTATTGAAAAAAACAAAACCTAAATGTAATCCCCTCATATTTATTCAATATAAAATAAATTTAAAGAGTGATTATAAACTATTATTAAATAAAAATTTTTCATAATTATGAACTGGTTTCTAAATTTAGATTTAATATATTATGAATTTAAAATTTGAAACTATTTTTCATTTGAAAATTTAATGAATTTTATTTATATATAGGTTCTTTAATTGTGAGATAAGAGTAAATTTTGGAAAATATTCTAGATCAATTAATTTTGATTTAAATTGTTGAATCAATATGATTAATAAATTTGGAAATTTTGATTGATTTATGCTAAATCAGAGTTACATTTAAATAAAGTATGAATTTTGGAAAGAAACTTAGGAATAGTCTTCAAAGTAATCATGTGACAAAATTTGAATATTGAACTTAAACATGGATTGTTTGCAAATAATCAGTTTTAATTGGTTTAATCCATTATCATATCAAGTAATGACCTAATAAATTAATTGATATCATCTTTTGAATTTTAACTCATCAAAATCTGTTTATTAATTACACCAAATAACTTAACTAATCTTTCAATTATAAAACACTTTTTAATCAATTTTACCACACTTATTGTTATAGAGTTTTTTACCAAGGAATTGATTACTATGGCCAATCCATATCCCCATCACTCTACGAGTGCAAATGGCTCCTCTAATCATCGCATGAATGATCTTTTAGAAGCAGTTAAAAATGATTATGCCGCTTTAAACCATGAAGTTGCTTTACTTCGCCAACAGAGAGAAGAAATAGAACGCCAAAGTAAATATCATCTCTTAAAATTATTATATGTTACTAACTACCCACTTCTTTCTACTAGTGACCGTTCATATTAATGAAGCTACTACAATTTCTCAAAACATTTATGAATTAGAAAGAACTCACGCTAATTTGAAAAAACAGTATGTTCATTTTTAAATTCTATTTAAATACACCTAATTTTATTAAACGAACTTTTATAGGTATGAAGAAGAAATCAACCATTTACGCCGCCAGCTTGATGGAAGAAATTCCGCTACCGGCTCTCGTTCAAATAATCTTCATGGTGGTTCCAATTTACCCCCCGCATCTTTCTTACCTCACAATCAAACTGCTGCTAATGATCCCGCTCAGTTAAAAGCTAATTATTCAAACTTTCCTCCACCTTCGGTTCCTCCACCATCTTCTCAACCTCATGATGCACCTAGTATTAACAGTTTAGCACATCATGCATTGTCACAATCAGTTCATAAACGTCCAAGAAAAGATGAACCTCCTTCACATCAACCAAATAGTTCTAAGCCAGGATTTGGTGGACCATCTAATCATAGCCATACATCTAATCCCGGTGGACATCCTAATGTCAAATTAGAATCATCTAATATTCCTTTGCCTCCTCAATATGCTATGGAACATCACCAAGTCCAAGGAATGCGCCAGGGATCAATTTCACATCATCCTATGCATCACCCTGAACATCTTCAACCTTCGGCTAGAGCTCCAATTAGACATGCACCAAACTCTCATCAAGGCCCAAGTAACTTTGGAGAAATTGACCCTGATACAGTTGCCACCCAATATAAAAAAGAAGGAGATAATTGGTTCGCTATATTTAATCCTAAAGTTCCTCGCAACTTAAATGTGGATTTAGTACACACTCTTGATCATGATAGCGTAGTCTGTTGTGTCAGATTTAGTCATGATGGCCAATATTTGGCTACCGGTTGTAACAGAACTGCTCAAATTTATGATGTTTCAAGTGCCAGAAAGCTTTATGAACTTGTTGATGACTCAGTCAAAGAAGACAATCTATATATTCGAGCTGTTTGTTTCAGTCCTGATGGAAAGTTTTTGGCAACTGGTGGTGAAGACCACAAAATTCGAATTTGGGATATTCAAGCGAAGCGTGTCTGCAGCATGTTTACTGGGCATACTTCTGATATTTATTCTCTTGAATTTTCTAACAATGGTCGCTTATTGGTATCTGGATCTGGAGATAAAAGCGTTCGAGTTTGGGACATGGAAACCAGTCAACTCAAAACTAAATTTATTATTGAGAGCACCAATATCAAAGATCCTGGTGTTACTTGTGTTGCTATTTCACCAGATTCAAGATATATTGCAGCTGGTTCTCTTGATAAATTTGTTCGCGTTTGGGACGTACAGCAAGATAGGATACTAAATATTTTTGAAGGTCATAAAGATGGTGTCTATTCTGTTGCTTTTTCTCCAGATGGTATTTAATCACCTCCTTTTCTAATATAACAGGATTCTGATTACTATTTAGGTAAATCTCTTATTTCTGGATCTTTAGACAACTCCTTGAAACTGTGGCAAGTGGGTCCTAATCGTAGTAGCACCATGGGAACTGTTACTCCTAGTAGCTGCATTGCTAATTTTATTGGTCATAAGGTATATAAATCATCATTTTAGTATAGCCATAGCTAATCTATTTCTAGGACTTTGTTCTCTCTGTTGCTTGCTCTCCTTGTGGTAAGTGGGCTATGTCTGGTTCTAAAGATCGCAGTATTCAATTCTGGGATATGAAAACACATCAAACACAATTTATGCTCCAAGGTCATAAAAACTCGGGTAAGATTTTGTATCCTTATATTTTACTTTCAAATATTTTAACATTAATCATTTTTAAATGTAGTAATATCGGTTGCTTTTAACCCTAAAGGCGGGTTGTTTGCTACTGGATCTGGAGATTTGAAAGCTAGAGTTTGGAGCTACAAACCATATATCAATATGGAAAAGTAATATTCCATGATTATTATATTAAACGCCATAAATGTCATTGTTTTTTACTTGAACTTCTAAATACATTAATAACCCTATCTAGCTCTAACAATTTAATTTATTATTTCCTTGTACTACTATATCTTTTGAGCCGATTTGAATAATCCAATATTTTAAAATTATTAACTTTACTATTTATATCAATATTTATTAATTAAATTTTTTAAAGTTTTATTCCTATAATATATACACTGACATCAGAAAACTACTTTGATACTTGCAATAAATCTTTATTTGGATTGATTATTCCAAATAAAATATTTAAACATTATAAATTATATTACAAATTGAATTCAAAAACTACTCACTGGTTTTTAAATCTATGAAATAATAAAATAGTGTTTAACTTTGAACTTCTTTTTCTAAATTTGATATATAAACATAAATTTCTAGAGGTTAAAATGGGCAATTCTTAGTCTAATATTAATTTAATATAATATGATTTTATACAAAATTTTATTAAATAAAATTTTTATTTTAATAAATCTTTTGAAAAATAAAGCAGTCAAAAAAGATTGTGAATCAAAGTGAATATTGGAACTGAGATTATTATTATTATTATTATTATTATTTATAAACATTAATTCTGATTAATTTAATTCCAAATTATATCTATATTTACTTTATAAAGAATTTTTATTTAATGAATAATATAGCCAACTTTGTATTTATTTTGATTTGATTGTGTTTATTTTTGAAGCTTAATCAGTAACTTCTAATATGGCTTGTAAAAAATTGTTTCAATTATTTGATTTATTTTGAATAAAATGATAAAATTAAGCTTTCTTAATTCAATACATTAAAAAATATTTATACTATAAAATTAAATGATAAAATCAATAATATTTATTACTGATTAGTATTTGTAAAGGCTAAAATTTTGTTTTAAATATTTGGAATTCTGTCTTTAAATATTATATTTTTCAGAATTATGCAGTAGAATATATTTTTAAATTTTAAATATTGCATATTTATTATTAACTAATTTTATGAATAAATTTTAATTTGTTTATAAATTTGGAAATTGAATTTATTGATTATAAATGGAATTGAAAATAACTAAAGGATAATGCTTTAAAATTTAAATGGTTGGTAGAAATATGCTCTACTTATTGGTCCAAAGTTTCTGACTGAAAAATCGCCTGGATTTATGGTATAACTACTTCAGCAAGCTTTCATATGGTAATTATCAAAAAGTGGTCAGTTTTTACTTGTTTGTCATGATCTCATCTATCCCATCAGCGTTTTTTTCTTGACAGTAAATGTGGTGTTTTCAGTCATCTTTAATGCTGGATATTATTTATTACCTATTATAAGAGTATTATGCTGAAATTTTAACCCCGCAATGTCAGTGTATGGTGTTCTATGATGATATGAGCTTCTAAAGAGCTCTTTTGGAGTCTATGGATTTGAAATTCTTCTTCTAACCAATAGAAATTAATTACCCCTTTATGAGGTCATCAACAACTATCCCATCAAATTCACTTGATATTCCTTATTAGCCAATCATCACTTCCTATAATTCAATTTCAACTCTGACTTTTAAAATCAACCAATTGAAATTGGGATTGAAAATGGTTTAACAAAACTAACTCACCACTTGATTTCATCAATGTTCTTTAAACCTCTTCTATTAAGATATCAAAGGAGTACCAAAATAGTTGATAAAGCTTAAAATTAATCGTTATATATACTGTATATTAATTCTTTTTCATCCCCGACAACAATTTGGATATAGATAATTGACTTAACAATGTCAAGTTCAAGAGATTCTAGTTTATCTCCACATAATTTAGGGTGGGTTTATTTTACCATTTTAATTCAATTTTTTCATTTTAATAAAATTAATAATTGGTAATTCATTGGTATAATTTACTGATTTTTATTTTTATTCTCTAGTAATGAAACAAGTGCCAGTTACAGAAATGGGTCTCCACACCATGATAGTGAACAATACAATAGTTATTCTAAATATGAGCCCCAATCAAACGCTTTGACTAATTTAGATTATTCTTCTGATTCTTCAGCATCTCATCACGATTATAACTATAATTCACAAAATGGGGTTAATAGGATAGAAACAAAAAGTTCTCTACAGTACAACGGTCCACTTTATGAATCCGATTCTCCATCTGAACAAGAATTTCCTGATAATCCTCATTCTGTTGGAGCTTCTGGTCATAATTCCAGTCCCATAGCACCAAATTATTCTCAACAATTTTCTGATAATTCAATGGAATTTAATGAAGTTCATAACAACCACTTTAAACCAGAACCTAGTCCCGGCCATTCTTCTCCTCTTCCGCATTCAAATGAACCAAATAACTATTCATCTCCACCTCCTCAAAATCAACTATCTTCACAACAGGAATATGATAAACCTATTGTTAAGGATGAAACGAGGAAAAAATATGAGACACACGCTCCACCTCCTAAGTTTGAAGCTGACACTACACATAAATCGTTGGAAAATAAACATTCTAGTAAACCTTCCAAATCATCACGTCCTCCGGTTTATCCTGTAGCTCATAAGCCTAGTATGAGTCGAGAACAATTGAAGCACTGTCGTCAAATTATCAAAGAACTGAAGCATCATCGTGATGCTGATCCTTTTGCAGTACCGGTCGATTATGTAGCAATGAATTTACCTGACTATCCAACAATTATCAAGAAGCCTATGGATTTACAAACAGCCGAGAGAAAATTGGACAATGTTGAATATTCTTCTATTGATGAATTTTATGATGACATTGAACTTATTTTTTCCAACTGTAACCTATATAATGGTCTGGTTGCT
>JNEM01006108.1:0-12728 GCA_000697335.1 Conidiobolus incongruus B7586 | reverse complement strand
AACATTCAAAGAAGTTCCCCTCGCAGAGTCACCTCAGACATCAGTATTCAAATTAACATTTGTCCTGCTATGTGTAATGGTTAGCTGGGGAGGAACTTGGTTAACTACAGGAAGTAATCGCTGGATAATGCGTTTGTGTCTACTAATGAGTTGGGGAATCCTTATACATCAATGTGATGACTTCGTGGTGAATTCTTCAGCTCCTCATTGGCGGATCTTAGAGGTAGTTGACAATTGGATATTCACTGATCAGGAAATGGATTAAAAAATCAAGATAACCAATTAATTTTTACAAATTGTAAAATTTAATCAACTTTATTATTTTTACTTGGTATTTGTAAAAATTTATTCAACTTTCTTATTTTACCTTTGCATTTGTCAAAATTTATTCAAACAAATTCAACTACAAATTTTAAATTTTTTAAAATTGATGTACAAGTTATTTATTTTGACCCTTTAAATTAAAATATTAATTGAATTAATTCAGTTTACAATTACTGATACCTATAATATTCCGTTTTATACATTGTTAATGTTATAATATTCTTCGATATGTCAACTTTTTTGGTAAGATAATTTTAAAGATAAATTCTATTAATTTATTTTAACTGATATTAATTAGGCCAGATCTCTGATCAAAGATGCTACACCTACTTCGGATTCCAAAAAATCCACTTTTCAAAAATCATCAATCAAAATGAGCAAATCTATTTCGAATCGCTCTTCTGAGTTAGAACTAACGCATTTATTCGAAAATAGACATCCCATTCGAGGATTCTTCACTCTATTTTGGGTGGCTATGACTTTCTATTATTCACAAACTATTATCAGAACTCTGAAAGCCACTGGACAGCCTATTGGAACTGCTATAATTTGGCTTATTTCAGAGACTTCTGTAGAGTTAATAGTATCCGATATCATAATGGTATTGTTCGCTTCATTATGTTTTCCTATTCAATATCTATTCGCCCATACATTTTTGGGAAAGTCCAAAATTATCAGAATTGGAATTCAAACAATTTACGAATTGAGCTTTATTGTCGCCTGCACTTGGTATTCTATTAATACGGATTGGTATGCTTCGAGTCGAGGTAGTTTTTATCTCCACTCTTTAGTCATGCTTATGAAATTGCATAGTTATAATGCCAAAAACCAGGAATATCTCGTAAAGAGACAGACATACTTGAAATTGAAACCCATTAATAAGACTAAAGATTCACAAAAACAGCTTCATTCATTGCGAGCTAAATTTAGCACAAGTAACCTTTCTATGAGTTATCCAGCTAATGTGACTTTATTCAACTATTTGGATTATTTACTCGTCCCATCCCTTTGTTACAACATTGAATTCCCAAGAGGCCCCAAAATTCGATGGCTCTACGTATTAGAAAAACTGTTTGCAACTTTCGTTTTAGTTGGACTTCTCCTGATCTCTGTAGAGCATCACATCTATCCCATTATGGAGCAGAGTAATTTATCAGTATTGGAAACTCTGTTTTATCTCTGTCCTCCAATTCTAGTAATTACAATGCTAATATTTTATATTATGTTCGAATGCGTATGCAATGGGTTTGCAGAATTGACACGATACAGCGATCGCAACTTTTACGAAGATTGGTGGAACAGTATAACATTTTATGAATTCAGCTATAAATGGAACAGACCCGTCCATTTATTTTTAAAAAATTTTGTATATAAAGAATTGCTAAAGACTAGGAAATTCACCAAAGTATCCGCACTCACTCTCACATTCCTAATATCTTCCATTTTTCATGAATTAGCGATGGGAGTCATATTTAAAAAATTTATTTGTGTTTTTATTATTTTTCAAATGAGCCAAATTCCTATAACCTTATTGATGTCTTTACCCATCTTTAAGAGTCGAGCTTGGTTAGCGAATGCCATATTTTGGTTTGGTTTAGGTTTTGGTATTCCGATGATATTTTTAATTTATTTTCATGTTAATTTTATTTAAATAAATTATTTATTATTAATCAAAAAATTGATTCAAATACTCGTTTTTCATTAATGTCCCAAATCGAATAAAGCTTAATTTTGATGTTATATTATAAAATTACCCAATAAAGCTTAAGAAACTATTTCGTAACATCTAAGATAGATTTTATTAGTAGATAAATTTTGTATTGATATATTGAAATAAAAAATTAGTGTATTGATTTAATATTGTTATCAATAAAATTGAAGTTATAAATATGTGTGATATTTGAGAATTATTGGTAAATTAAAATGTTTAATAAATATCAGACCAACCGGAATTGAACCAGTCACCTGGAGATTACAGCTCGTAACTAGAGTCTCCCGCTCTACCAATTGAGTTATAGTTGGGTGGTAAAGATGTGACAATTGTAACCTGATTGATACCTTTTCTCACTTAAAATCATTACTAAGTCACTGATTAATAAATTAGGCCTTATCAACATTCTACCAGCCCAAGTCTAAGTGACCTCACTATTACTCAGTCAATGCATATTTATGCCAATATATTTCACTTATTTATAATAAGCACTTCCTTCTCTCTCCTTCTTTTACAAATAGGCCTCTTTTCCTACTTCAGACCCGCTCTCTTAGTATACTCTCGTAGCCGCCTATACTCCACTTGAGTCAGGTTCCATTATTCACTCTACACTCTTTTCTATTGCTATTTTGTGATTCCATTCCCTTAGCATGCCTGGTCTTCACACCGCCACTATTGCTACTGGTCTAACCGCTCTTTACAATGCCCCATTTACAAGTAATCATCGCCAGATAGCCAGAGAACTAATCATCGGTAGTCTACCCCAGTTGGTAGTCGCCATGCTTCACAACCTGGCCTACACAATGGCTGTGTTGGTGTCCTCGATGACATTCCAAGAATTAGTAACCACGATAAGAAATAAATTTTGTAAATTTAATAATATAAATTGATTATCTTTTTCATTTTTTGCAATTTCATTTAATATCAACCAAGTTTTTATTTCTTTATTTCAACAACTTTTGATTAACGCACCTATCTTCCATCACTTGATCTAGATTGTTAAAATTTCAATTTCTATACTTTTCCTTCCATCTTCACCTCTAATCAATTTTATTATAATCGCCTTTTTAATATCAACTACATTCAATTTTTCAAAGCTGATAAATCAATATATATTTTATTTGCACTAGCTGATTTCATATTGTTACCAATATAGTTTGGCCAGGAAATTGCTAAAATGAATTTATTTTACCTTTACATATTTGATAAAAAATACATTTAATATAATTTTTTATATGAAATTCAAAATATTAATATTGTGTATTAATATAAGTATTAATTCGATCAATTATTTGAATGATCCAAATGTGTATATTATGTGATTTATAGAGATAGTATAATTGATGCGGCAGAATGATCAGGGAATTGACTAGGATCTTCGGATGATTTAGGATTTTCTTCCTTGAGTGTTTGCGCTTCTTGGGGTTGATTTACTTCTTTGGAGGGAGGTTGCTCAGATTTGGGTTCTGAAGAATTGGGCCCACTCTCTTGAGTTGGTACTTTAACGTCAGCTTCATTCACTTCTGCAGCTAGTTTTTCATTTGGCTCGTGAGCCTTATTCGTTGCACCAGTTTCTACACTAGATTGTTCTTGATTATGGATATTTTCACTACTAACGGTAGGGATTTTGAGCATATTCTGAGGAGAAGTAGATAATGACCTGATTGGGAAAATTTGCTCCATCAATTGAGGGAAATTCTCCTTGATCAAGATATATGTGGTAATGGTAAGCTGGGATATAGGATCTTGAGATTCAAGATATTTAGCTTGATAGTTGGGGGAGTTGATTCCTTCTAGCGCAGGATCGGAGGCCAAAAGTAAGAGATGAGTTGCCTGCATGACCAATATGAGATTTTTTAATATTTCGAAAATTGTTTCGAAGTATTGATCATCCTGGCGTGGATGCTTCATCAATCTCAAGAGCCTAGGTAAGAGCTCAGTCCAAATAGCTTTGACATGTGTAAACGAATCAAGCGACTCTTGTGGGTCAAATGAAGAATTGATTGGAGAAACCAAATTCAAATAAACCAAGTATACTTGTGAGAGCATTGATGAAACTCTAGTACGACCTTCTTCAAGTTCAATCATGTCCATTTGTGGTTGCTGATGCTGTTGACTAGAACGCTTGCCACTGCTGTGATTATTAGAAATTGTTTGATCTATCAGTGGGAACATAACTTTGGTAAAAATTTTACTCCAATCAGAAAATGTGGAGTGATTGGTTAGATATGAAGAAGTTAATGCATACTTGAGTTGACTCAAAGCAGCACCTCTAATTTCCTTTCTTAAATGGTTGCTGAGATTGCTCAATCCAATCATTGGTGGAAGGTAATAGCCACTCAATTGACGATCTTGAGCAACATGAGGTATTTGCTCAAGTAATTTACCAATTAACCTGAGCGATAGGGAGCTTCTCTGAATAACTAACTGTAGAGGATCATCACTTGATCTGATGAACTGATCAGGATTACTATACTCGATTAAAAGATTCACAAGCAGTAAATAATCGCCATGAGATACTTGAACTCGATTGATAGATCCAATGAGCTGTTGAACAAGATTGAAAGTTTTATGAACAGTTTGTGGGTTAGGTGACGAGAAAGTATTATGAGCAACATGAAGGCAAGTAGCCCAACAGTTAGAATCAAACAAAAAGTTAGAATATGTAGCAATTAAAAGCTTGAATGCGGGAACCAGTTGTTCAGAAGAGGAAATGATTGAATTGGGTGAAGTCTTGCCCAAAAGTTGGACAGCCTTATTTAAACTAAGCTGTGACAAATTCGACTGAGCAGCTTTGGGAGTTAGATGAAAAATAATATTCACCAATTCAACTAAAACTCTTTGAATAACATATGGATGATATACTTCAGCTTGGTAGATAACATCGGCAAAGAATGTTAAAACAATAGGCCAAAATCGATCAGAGTTATGATATTCAAGAGCGATGTTGACTAACCAACGAATGAAGAAAATGCTCGAAGGATAATACTTTATAGGACTCGAGTCTGAGGTGTTATTGGTCTGAAGAAGAGGCTCATTGCTGGAATCAGTGGCTTGTTCTGCTGATTCAGACTGAGGTACATTTGGCCTGGAAGAATTATCATTGATATTGGAATCAATTTGTGGCAATCTGGTCATGATCATAAACTTTTTGAGTAAAGCTTCAAACTTTTGCTGATTCAAGTTTTGAATATTAGTCATAAGTTCTTTAAATTTACAAGGTTCTATAATCTTTTTGGTGGAGTCATGATATGCGAACAATAAATTTACTGGTAACTCCCAAATAATATCTGGATGAGTGGACGAGTATCCCAAATAAGAGGATAAAGCCGAAAATATTCCTGAATTCGAACCTTCAGTAGATATCGAAGGCTGTTGCATGTGAACATAACCGGGCTCTCCAGAATTCTTCCAGTTTGAAGAATGTAAAGTTACATCTGGTGCAGCGAATGGAATAAATATAGAAGTTTTTTTAGCTTGAGAAGTGGTAGAATTAGGATCTTCATGGAAACCATATTCATCAATAGAGAGCAACTCTGTAGGTAGCAAAAAAGAATCAACAAAGAGTTTCAATAAATCCAACAAATCCCACCATCCTGAATCCAAGTTTGCAATATAATCCCCTGAAAGATTAAATAAAAATACAGTGGCCAGTTGTGCCTTATAAGATTGACCTAAATTCACAGCAAGATCGGATAAAACGATATTGTCAACCATTTGAGTGCGATTGACTATGGAAGATGACTGTGCTGAGAATCCAGCATCAATATCTTCATTGTCTGAGAATAGCCTAGCCATTAAACTTGAAACTACTTTCACTAAATTGTCCAATGCTTGAGAGTTACTGAATTCATTAGCAAGGTGTCCAACAAGGTAAAGTCCCATCAGGCAGCTTTGAATCAATGAATCGTTTAGGCTGCTCTTATACACTATATATCGAAATGATAAGTATAATTAATCGTATAGTTATTGAGCTGTAGTTACCTTGAATTAACAAATCGGTAATAATACCATAAACTACCATGAAAACTTGTTCATCAAATTGTCCAGGATGCAGCTTGAAATAAAGTCCCGAAGATTTAGCATTTTGAAGGGAAGTTGTCCAGATAAAGTCTAATGACTTTTGGCCCTCATGCTCTTCTGGCATCACAATTTCATTATCTCGAATGCCTTCAAAGATAGCTCTCAAATAATCATCTGAAAAGTTTTTACCATCGTTTACTCCTCTTAAATTATTGCGATAACTATTGAAATCCATCTTATTTCTCACTTGAGGATTGTGCAAATCTGTATTCAACATCACAACGGAAAAGGAGAGAACATATACAGCATCTCTATGGTTGATTTCTTCCGGTCCACTATCATAGTAGAAAGTCGAAAAGGTATCCATGATTCTGTCGATTTGTTGAGATTCTCCAGGCAAGCGGAAAGTTGTTAAGAAGTCTCTGATAGCTTCATCTATACGCTTGTTTTTAAAGTCAAACAAGCTTAAAAATGACTCAAGCAATTGAGTATTTTGTGACTTGGATAGGTACTCTCCTAATTTTTTCTTGTCTAATCCAGGTGTATTTTTAATAAACTTAGCAAGCTCAAGATTGAAATTTGAGCTATCCTTAGGAGGCAAAAATTCATGCTGAACGAGAAAATCTATTCCATTAGCAGGTTTAGCATTAAATTGTTCCACTGCTTGAACTAAAATATGCTTTTTGGCTTTGTTGGATAGAATCTGCTCTGGAGTTTGAGTAGAATACAAAAAGTCAGGATTTGGTGCAACATCAGTTTGATAAAGTTGAGGAGGAATACGATTCAAATATGAGTTGATTCCAGTTAGACGGGTCAGTAAAGCGTTTTGAGGCTAAAAAGTATTAATAATAGTAAAATGGGAAAATTTCAAATCTATACCTTATAATGTGATCTTAGCAGCATAGAAGCAAGAAGTTTAAGAATTTGCTCAAGCCAAATGTTCGATATCTGCGATGGAAATTCCGATGTAGTGTATTTAATACAATTATCCACAATGAAATTAATGAGCTTTTCCAAGATATTTTGGTGATAAATATCTGAATCATAATTGATGAAAAGCTCGTTGAAAAAAGTAGGAGAAGATTGGAACAGGTTAAATAGGAAATTCACGAAGAGATATTGAATTTGATCCTGTTTAAGCTTACCAATATTTCCAAATTGATAGGATGGTGAACTTATTTGAATAGCTTGGTTGATCAACAACTGGAGCTGGGCTTTCATATAAGGCAAACCAAGTGATAACAACAGTGTACTAAGGTCCAAGGATTGGGTGACAATATTCAAATGCTCACCAAACTGTAACATCCATAAGTTTTTCATTAATTGATCACATATAAGTGGTCTTAAAGATTCTTCACGCATTATTAAATACCCATCTTTGATAAAAATTGAATGCAACAAAGAAATGCCAATTAATCTCATATAATCTGTATGGGACAAGCTATGGGGGTCTAAGAGTGAAATCAACGTCTTGAAGATTTCTTCTAAAACTTCAACAAAGGTAGGAGCAGTATGAGCATCAGAAAGAGAGTTCGATCTAGAAATTGATGGTCTAGTTGAAGAATCTGCTCCCACAATTAATGTATCACTTGCTGCCAAGGCCTCTATAGCAGGGTTAAAATGACGAAGAGGATTACTAATTAACTTCGAAGTAACGCAAAGAATAATAGATTGAATGGCTTGTTCAGCATGATGCCTGAATACCATCGACATTTTAATCTGATGACATAAAGAGAGAGCAGATTCAATAATAGCATGAATGTGAGTTGTAGCGAGTCTATCGAAAATCAAATCAGAATGAACCATTGTATCCATGGCTTTCAAAATTTTCATTAATACGATTTCATCTTGACTAGGGTCACTTGATTCAAATTTGCAATTAGTAACAGCAACTGAAAGCTCTCTAATGGATGTGATCAAATTGTTGGAATGTTCAGCTAAAACACCATTAATTGAATGATTCAAGTGTAGTATTTATGGATCGCTTACCTATTACTCTATTTGCAAGAATATAATGAACAGCAGTGAGAGCGGCACCAGTTACGGACCCACTAGTTTCGGCTGACTGAATGATATGTACAAATGGGCTTAAAACCGTCAGGGAATCAAGATCTCCCCTCTCTATTCAACATCAAGATATTCTTTATTAGTGGAATTTGAATAACTAAAAAACTAAATTACATACCAGGCACTCTCTCAATATATTTTCTTAATTCTATCATTTCGACAAGAACACCAGGAGGTTTCTAAACACATATTTAATAAATGGTTTGGTTCTAGTGACCTTGATTAAATAAGGGATTCATCATTACCTTAAAAGTATTACTTCTTTCAATTTGATCCCAATCATCAAATTCAAAAACTTGAGTATTGATCAGTTTCCCCAATTTACCAAGTTGAACGCGAGGAGTATTTGATGAAGCTGTTGAAAGGGTAGTCAACTCCTTTTTAGCATCGCCCTCGGTACTGGAAGTGGATTTCAGATTATTATTTTTGGATTCTTCTACAGTTTCCTTGTTTAAATTTGGGATCAGAGGATTATTGTTTCTAAAGTCATTAATAGTAGAATTACAATCCAACAAAATGGCCGATATTGGTACATTATGAGGCTTATATTTAGAATTGGATAAAATTTGCAATATAATACTATTAATTTGTTGTTTTAAAAATATTCTCCATTCGTCACAAGATACAGTAGTAATTTCGTTCACATCGGCCAAAATAGATTCCAAGTTGTTATTCTTAATATCGGTAGTATTTAAATCCACAGTATTTCTGGAATGGTCATTATAAAAATTCGATTCCGACATATTCTAAAAATTGATGGATTATTTTTTAAGATTATGATATATCAAAAGTTATATATTTTATAATATAGAATAATTAATTGAATATATTAAAGATGATTTTCAGATAGAATAATTAAGTTGTAGGGTTTAAAATTAGAGATATTTTATTTATATATTATTATGTGGATAAGATTTAGGTAATCAATCACATTCAATATTCTGAAGATCCAATTCACCACTCAATGGATTTTGATTGGTTGACTAGGAATATTGTGATTAGTTAATTTGGACTGCCATTTTCCAACACGATCGATTCAAAGTTAATTTACATATTCCATGTAATGATTAATTGTAAGATAATGGTCCTCACAGAACTCAAAATCCTATTATTATTAAACAAATATACACATGTTAAAATAATATTGGATTTATAATATATTTTACACTAAAGATAATATATCTTCTAATGCGGATATCAATGGCATTTATATTAAATAAAGTTTGCATTTCATTAATCAACAATATATATATATTTACAAGTTATTACCTTATTGATTTTAATTTTAAATATGATTTTTTGAGGAAATTATATTTTTGATATTAACTTGATTAACCGCAATATAATATAAAAACGACGACTATTTGCAAGTTCAAATGTGTATTAATTAATATTAGCTCAAGTAAACATAAATTAAAGCTATATATTGATATGATTTGACATATTATTAATATTATCTAATTACTAGTTCCGATAACCCCATCTATACAATAATACAATAATTTTATAATTCATGTAAATTTTTAAAATTATTTAACTATTTTAATATTAAAATAATCAAAGGATCTTGTATTCTACTTAATAATTTTTAATTTTTAATTTTGTATATATACTTTTTATTATAAAAATTATAACACAATTAACAATTCAATTTAGGGTAAAGAGCTCAAATTATAAAATAGTAAAGATGACCTTATAATTGAATATATGACGAGAGTTATTATATTAAATACAAAATTTTTTAAATTTCTAAGTAACATAATTTAACCATACACACAAAATTTTCTCATTATCAATCTTAAATAATGTTATGTTTTCAATACTAAAAAGCTGATGTGGCAATTAATGTATATTCTTAATAATTGAAGAACTATTAAATATAATATAATAAAGTTTTTATCAAATCCAATCAATGAATATATTTAAAATTTTTACTATTTGTATTGATTTAGTATATAACTATTATTCATTTTATTATATAATACTTCCAAGTTTACAAATTTTAATCCAATTTGATCTATGTTTAAAATAAATTTTTTAATTTTTTTATCTTCAAAAGAAAATAATGGTATTATGAAAAACATTATTGCTATGAGATATAATTTTATCGTAATATATTTTTACTGGGAAATGTTTCATTTGATATCAAAATATATTTTTCATCATAAATTCAATAGATTAAGTTTGAGTCAAAAAATAATTGATGTAATAAATTCTCAAATTAATTGATATTTCTATCTAATACCATAATTCGAATAATTTGAATTATTACTATATATTATGAAAATCCAAGTGACCAAAATAAAAATCAACAAAATAAAGAAAAATGAGTGATAATTTGCATTTATTAGATTTTACAGCTGAAGTCGGTCATTTGATTACAATACGTCGTAGTAAAGATATCGCCTCACTACTTCAAACGCATCCTGTTAAATTTGAAATTCCATTCAATCAATTACAATCTTATCAACCCAATAATGCACTCCGTAGTATTCCTTCAGAATGGCGTAATATTATAGATGCTCACATACAGACTAGATATCATTTGGCTCAACAGAAGTACAAATATGCATTGGAAAGTCAATCTAATTGCTGTAAATTACTGGTTCAACAGTTGGATAATTCGAATAATTGGGTACTTCCTATCCTTTATAGATTTATGAAAGATTTAAAAATGATAGCTATTCAAACCGATGTTTCCCTTAATATTGATAGAACTTCAGGATGTAATTTGGAGGAGGCGACTCATATAATGAATCGAGCTTTCACTAGCTGTCTGACCAATCCCGACACCAATTTAAAAACTTCAATAATGTTAGGAACTTATAAAATGATTAACATTTTGTTATCAGTTCACAGCTATTTAAATACACTGGACTTATGCAAGAGTTTAATTGGTGCTGTCGAAACGGAGCCTGATCTGGTCAGTCTTGAAAGATTTCCAAAAGCTGATCAAGTAACCTTTCATTATTATTATGGAAGAATGGAATTTTTCAAAGAGAGATTTCCAAAGGTGAGCTAAATTATGATGTTTATCATTAATGGATAATACTCATTTAGCTTTAGGCTGAAGAGCATCTTATGAAAGCATTTAAACTCTGCCACTATGCTCATAGAGATAATCAAAAGAGAATTTTGGTTTATTTAATCCCATTACTCATTAATAAAGGGATACTTCCTCATATCAAAGTGTTATCAAAGCATCGCTCCTTGCAAAAGATATACGGACCTCTATTGAATGCTATTTACGAAGCTGATATACCCAAATATAACAAACTACTTGACCAATTTCAGGATCAACTATCCAAAATGAATGTATTAATGATGTTCGAAAGATTGAGGCTGATATGCTTGAGGAATCTGTGTAAGAAAATCTATATCAATTTGGGCAAGCCAAAAAGACTCACGTTTCAACAAATTCACGTTGCTTTGAACGTCGCTGGATTTCAGTCTGATGAAGACGAGGCAGTTGGTGTGTTCTCTACTCTTATCTCCAAAGGTTACGTAGCTGGGTATATTGCATATACGCATAACGTGGTAATGATAAGTCAAAAGACTGGGTTTCATAAATTACCAATGGGTAAACCTAATTGATAAATTAACTAATTGTTATACTATTTTACACTAATTATTGGCTTATAATTTATTTTATTGACGTCTAATCTTTTTACGCTTATATCCTGATACATATATATCATATTAATATGCATTATCTAATTACAAAAACCAATTTAAACAATAATAATCAAAGCTGCTTAAATATTAATATATTTCTTAGTATCGCATGTAGTAATTAATTAATAAACTAATTATAAATATTTCATTCAAGAATATCATTCCTTATGATTGAGAAAATGATTGCACTTTCTTGCCATAAACCAATATATTACTTTAAAGACTAATGATCCAATATTTTGATATTTTCAAATTTATTTCAATTGTTTGAATTAAAATAAAATTCATGATTTGAATAAAAGACCCAGTCTATTTTGTAAACAATGGATAAAAACATATACTTTTTGATATTTAATAGGTTTAGTCTTGTGATTAACATATGATTTAATCTTTAATAAAATGATTGGATACTTTTTTTATTGAAATAAATTTAAATAATTTAATTTTATCAAATATAATTCATGGATTATTTATTAATAATAGTATTATGTTTTGTTTTTGTTTATATATAATCCAGATTTAATATATTGAATTTATAAACTTTTTTCCAAAATAATAATTTTAAATATTTATAAGTGATAATAAATATTTCAATATATAATTATTTTAATAATATTTCAAATATTAAATAATTATAGTTTTTGAAATTATATATAAATAAAACTTTTGATCTATTTAACAAAAATTCATATATAAAATAAAATCAATATTGATGTTTGTTATTAATAACTTTTTGCTACACTTTTCATAAGTTGTTATTATTTAATTAGTGCTTTTAATTAAAGATTAACATCTGATATTTTATTATCAAATAAATTTATTTGGAAAAATATTCTTTTTTATAAGTATATTTTTTAATTATATAAAACAATAATAATTATTTTGGTTATAATCTAATAAATATACTAAATATAATAATTTTTTTATA
>JNEM01006107.1:0-16778 GCA_000697335.1 Conidiobolus incongruus B7586 | reverse complement strand
GAATTTTAAATTATAAAATATATTTATTTTGTTTTATTATCAAAATAATAATATAGGTACCTATGATGAAAATATTATTTAGTTATTAAAATTTATATTATTACTTAATAAAATTAGAATAATAAGTTTAAGATAATTAATAATATAAATTAATGTCAATATTTATTAAATTCTTAACTACAATTTTTGATTTTATAGGAATTAATAATTATTTCGAATAGCTTAAGATATTATTAGAATTACCTATAATAGAGTGATAAGCAAAGATTAAATTATTCTATATCAATTACATCTATTCTATTACAATGATTAAGCAATTAACAGAATAGATATAATTAATACAAAATACTTTATTATTAAATGTATAACTGATAAAATAGTGATTAAATAAATATAGGGTAAATTAAATATACACATTTCATCTTTAAGTCGAAATAGGATATGAAAATACTGAATTTTCAATATTAAAAAAATTAATTATATCATTTGATATTATGTCAATTTTTATATTCAAACTAAATTAATAAATGATTTAAAAATAGATTAAAATTGATTTAATATATAATATAATTCTCAATTATAATATTATATATATTCTAATAAGTATTAATTAAGGACAAACGTGAATTATTAAAATATTTTAAGCTAAGTTGAATAAAATAATTAATTATATAAAATTTGGTTTGGTAAAAAATATTAATAAAAAATAATGAATTGAACTAAAAATTTATAACAGAAATTAGTGTATTAATTGAATAAAATAAATTAACAACTGATAAATCAAGTGAATTAATTAATTATTTTATATTTATAAAAATGATATTTGCAAATTAATTCATAAATTATCTAAAACATTCAAATATTGGTATTTGATATTGTGAAAAAAATATTTGATATGTTATATATAAATTATTCTTTTATGAATAAGGTAAATTAAATTAGTATTAAAATATAAATTAAAACATATCATGAATTTTAATAATATAAAATCATATTAATTAATATCGCTTTGAAAATAAATAAACTCAATTGTCAAACTTTTCTGAATATAAGTTGTTTTTTGACTTTTTGTCCGATGTAATTATAAATTAAATATTATTAAAACTAATAAAATGCGATTTATGACTATTTATGTAAAAGAGTATATTATTAAATTTGGTATAGTTACCTATTTACCCAAATAAAACTAATATATGAACATATTTTATTTATTAAATTATATTCACAATAGTAAGAATACAAAAAGATATCTATATATCTAAATATCCAAATAAAAAAATTTAACTAGTCAAAATAAATTAGAAAATTTTTATGAAAGTGCAATTATTTGGATAAAAACATAGAGATATTGATTTGATCTGAGTTTAATTTGAATTTTTTTAATATTAAGTATTGTTTTATAATACAATAATATATCTGGTAGACAAATATAAATTAATACAAGCAAAAGAATCAAGTATTCCATAATGTAATGAACTAAAAGGGAGTAATATTCTATCAGTTGATTGTTTCTGAATATTAACAATAAAATATCTATGTCAAGACATTGATTCATTATGAACCAATGATAATTTTTAAATTTATTATTAAGCCATCTTTTATAATAATATACATTTGACTTTATTATATATTCTTATGATAATATTTTATGAGCATTCAAACGCTAAATTTAATATTTATATTCAAAATAATATTGAAATAGAATCAATGAATTTCAAATATAATATAATTATATTAAAAAATCAATAATTTTAAACTTGTATTAGATAAAATTCAAATAAATTATATAATTTTTCAAAATAATCAAGGTTTAATATGCTATAATTGGTTGAAAATTGAAAATATATATTAATAAATTAGGTTATTATATTAATATAAACAGTGAGACAAGGAATGATTACATTAATATTAATTTAGATTTATTTAGTTTCCAAATTAGATGATATGATATTATTAAACTATATATATGAATAGAGTAAGAATAGTTAACGAATGATATCAGAATACAATAAACCACGATTCAAAAAATAAAGTGGAATATTTGTAAATGATAAATAGTAATTTTGGAGAGGTAATAATTAAAAAATATATATATTAATAAGATAAAATCAAAATTTTTTAATATATTAAGACATTATATATTTTCAACCAAATTATGACCCAAATATTTCAATACAGTTTAATTGAAACTAAAATAATGATAACTCTAGAATGATTCTATATATGTAATTTCAAATAAATAACAATCTTCAAATATATTATAAATTACAATGAATTCTCCCAATTAATATGGATCGTCACTAATTAAATTCGAAATTTGGTTATCCCAAATAGGTGACAGCTTGTATTACCAAAATTTGCACCAATTACACCAAGTATTGGCAATTAGTGTACCATATTAATGCTTGGTATCATTGCTCAATACAAATTGTTTGCCACTGGTTATTCATTTGAGAATTTTTTATTCGAAATTTTATTTTTTTTCTTAAAATGAATTCTCAAGGTTCGTAGGTTATATATATATATATATATATATATATAATTAAAATATAATTTTTTATACTGCTCAGAACAAAAAAGACTATTATTTAGTTTTTATAAATGATTTATAAATAAATTTCAAAAGATATAGAGATTTTTAATAATGTTACAATATTGTTAGCTAGCAAATCATAAAATAAATATCTGAAACAAGTAAGCTATTGTTATTGAGCGATAATAGTAGAGCAAATGCTTTATTGAGAAGATAAAATAATATAATTATCTTGTAAGAGGTTTACTGACCTCCACTGATTAGACTTATGCCATTGGTTCTTATTTTATTTAATTGCTAGCTAAAGATAGTATTTAGAGGTGAGATAGGTTTTCTAGAGGATGAGACCTTTAGAGTAGAGCAATGTGCCTTCTGAGATAACATCCCCATAATGAAATAAACGGCAAGGCAAAGACGCTCAAACGGTTTACCATCTAGGTAACCACAATAGTTTGAAATTTCAATCAAATATGATTGAATTTATATTTGTTTATAATAATAAAGGTCAAAGATACTTATTAAATTTTATCAATATATAATCATAAATTATGTTTGAGAAAACATTTCCATATCTGATCATTTATATATATTGATGAGAATGTTCTAATATTCATAAGTACCTTAAGGAAATATCAAACTTAATGAAATAATAGTGAAAAATAAAAATGATTAAGAATAATTCAAAAATATATAGTACATAAAATGTTTGTGATATTGGAAATAGACTGTGATAATGGTTGATTAAGAGATCAAGAATTGGATCATTACAAAAATACACAAGAACTCACAATATTTAATATATAAAGTTCATTTTAATAATTCATTATACGGTTGAATAATAACATAGAAACAAAAAATGTTATCGTAAGGTAATCAAAGCCGCCTCATGCTATTATTATTATAATAACTATCCTAGGTTACATGAATATTGTTATTTATATAATCTAATCATTTCAAAATATAATTTAAAATATTCTGAAACTTAAGTTGTTAAGATTATTATTAGTTTGATTATAATTATAAATATGATCCATAAATTATTGAATGTTTAATAGTCACACTATTCCTAAAGTCAAAAATAATTAAATCCCAAATTCTAGTATAATAAAAATTTTATTATTTAATTAAATCATCGCATTGTAACTTCAACATATTTATATACCAGGTTTGGAATACAATATAAATAAATCCATAATAAACAATTCTAAAATTAAAACAAATATAACTATCAATTGGGAATTAAGAGTTTTAACAAGTGACTAATTATCAGAAATAATTTTGGATGATCTGAAATTAGTAATATTGAAATGATAACATGACATTGTAGTGATGTTTTTATTAGCATGGAGTGACAATCAATAAGAAAATCATGCAATTAAAAAGCTCTTTAATATTATTATTGATTTCCTAGTATAACTACTAAAAGAAGAATAAAATCATACTGTAAAGGCAAGTATTATAATACTGTATAAAATATTTAAAATTGTCACTGAATATAAAATCAATAAATCTATAATAATGTTAAATTTTCGTTTATTAATTCCCATGTATTCTAATTGACCTATCAATTGAGATTATTGAAAGTAATATTACCACTAGTAACTGGTTTAAATTATTACAAGCCTTGAAAATAAACCACCACGGACAAAATTAGCAATAATTGCAACTTGATCCACACAATCTTTGAGAATTTAATATCATAAAGTTATATTCATTCAGAAAATAAATAAATAAATATAAATATAAATATTTGTAGATAGTAAATGCTAGAAAGAATTAATTTTTTGAATAGTAGAATTATTCTAATTTAAAAAATTTTTACTTTATTGTATTCAATATATATATATATATTTTTATTTATTTATTTAATTGTCTAAATTGTTAATATACACTCAATATTTTATAATACATAAATATAATTAATTAATATAAAATGACGACTCGAATGGTCGCCAAACCTTTACAATCCACGGAAGATCTGAGTTCAACCTCAACAAATGATCAATCCGGTGATTTAATATTCCTCAATCAAAAAACGAAAACAAGCGTTGTAAACCTATTACAACAGAGATATGCGCTCGAAAAATATTATACGAGGGTTGGAGACCGTGTCCTATTGAGTATTAACCCATGTAAAGATACCAGAGATCACGAAGAAGATGTCCAGTTGAGATATGTCGAAAATTATCGAAATATTTCGGAAGGTAGAGAGAGGTTGGAGGCGCATATCTTCGGATTGGTAAATACGATTTACTTTCATTTGAAGCGTAGTGGAATTGATCAGAGTGTTGTATTTATGTAAGCTAATTGTGTCTTTATTATTTCTAAAAATTGCGGTTAATTTGAAGGATATTGATTGGTCCATTTTTTCCACTCTTTTAATTGTCAAAATGAGACATTGATATAATTGAATGAATTGATATAAATGATACTAATTCATCTAATTTAGGGGAGAGAGCGGAAGTGGTAAAACGTTAACGCAACGTCACTTCGTGACTCAGTTGATGGCACTGAGGTCAAGATCCAAGAAGGAAGCCAAACTTTACCAACAGATCTTGAATGGTGAACGCATTTTCGAGAGTTTCGGCCACGCTTCCACTGTAACTCACACCAATGCCAGCAGGTTCGGTAAGTATATTGAACTTCAATTCGATGCCAAGGGTCGAACCATCGGTGTGAAATGCTTGGACTACATCCTCGAAAAGACAAGGGTTACTGCAGTGCCTCGCAACGAATCCAATTTCTTCGTATTTTACCAGATGTTAGGAGGAATGAGCATCGAAGAGAAAGCTCATTTCCAACTTCAGGAAGCTGGTCACTTCCATTACCTTCAAGGTACTTTAACACCTTACAATCCTAGCGAATTGTCGCACCAGTTCCAAGAGCTTAAGAAGAATTTGAAGGATTTAGGCTTCAATCGCAAGTCGCAGAGTCAAATCTTCCAAGTTTTAGCTGCCATTTTGCATTTGGGTAATATTACTTTCGCTAATCAGGTAGGACAGAGTCAGGAAGCTGCCTGTGTCAAGAATGAGGAGGTGTTGAATATCGTTGCGGACTTCTTGGGTTTATTACCCAGTACATTGGAATCTTTGCTCACTTACAAGACCAAGTTGATTAAGAAGGAATTGTGTACCGTGTATTTGGATGCTGCTCAGTCTGTTGTCCAAAGAGATGATTTGGCTAAAGTTCTTTACTCCTTGCTATTCTCTTGGATTATTGAATATATGAACATCCGTTTGTGTAAAGACAATCAAGCCAACTTCATTGGTTTATTAGATTTACCAGGCTTCCAGGTGAATCCCAACGGTAACGGATTCGAACAATTTTGCACCAATTATGCTAACGAAAGACTGTACAATTACATGTGCTACCAAATCTTCGAAGCTAGTAACGACGCTTACGCCGAAGATAACGTCGCTATCCCTATCATTCCCTACATCAACAACCAGCCTGTTACTTCATTATTGGGCAAATCTGGATCAGGTATCATTTCCATTTTGCACAAGCAAGCCAACAAGCCAAGAGGTCCCAACAACGATCCTGGTATGTTAGCTGCCCTTCACAAACATCATGCCGGCTCCGAATACTTCAGCGCCAATCTCAATATGGGAGAGTTTACCGTACGTCACTTCGCCGCTCCCGTTACCTATAACACTTCCGGCTTTATGGACAAGAATATGGATTCCATCTGTACTGATTTCGTTTCCACATTCCGTGGTGATGCCGGGGTTCCCGTGGGTAATCCCTTCGTCGCTGGTTTATTCACCAGTGGAGCAGTCGCTACCGAATCACATCCCCAAAATACTCAAAACATCGTAGCCGCCTCTGTACCAGCGATGCCCGTGCGTAAACCGAGCATGAAGCGCGACAGAACGGACACCAGCAATCCTGCCGACGAAAAGATCGAAACCACGACGTCCAAGAACAAGATCGCCTGTAAAGCTACCCAATTCCAATTGGCTTTGGACGAAATTTTCGATACTTTCGACAATACCGAACCTTGGTTCGTGATTTGTATGAGGGCCAACACTTCCAACGTTCCTGACCAATTCGACGCCGGCACTATTGGGGACCAAGTCGATCGCTACAGTTTGCCAAATATGGCCCAGCGTAAGGAGATTGAGTACACGGTTTGCTACCAGCACGACGAGTTAGTTGCCAGATACATTCAGGTGTTAGAGCCTCTCGGTATCGATGCCAATCGCACTCCACGTCAAATTTGCGATGCGGTCGTCAACATCTTCGGCTGGGGACCAGAACACGTCGCAATCGGGAACCAATTCTGTTACCTTAGCGACGAAGTTTGGAGAGATCTTGAAGATCATTTGAGAGCATCCGAGCGCGAGAATGCCCGCAACAACATGAGTGCTCTTGGGGATTTGCCGAAGCCTGGATTTATTGCCGACGATGCACAGTCCTACTACAGCGATGATGATCGTAATGGCGACGACCAAAGCGTGGTAGATTTGGAAAGTACTGCGGAAGGTCCCGAAGATGATTTGCAGCTCACACGTGCCGAAAACCAGTTGAAAGTCATCGAGGCTGAGGAAGAGGAAGAAGTCGATGAAAAACCTCCAAAGACTAAAACTCGTAAGGCTTGGGTATGCTTCACATGGCTCTTGACCTGGTGGATCCCCTCTTTTGTGCTGTCCTGCTGTTGCCGCATGAAGCACCGCGACGTCAGGATGGCATGGCGTGAAAAGGTCGCCCTATGTACCATTATTTTCCTCATGTGTGCTGGTATGGTTCTCTTTATCATCGGTATTAATCCATTGATTTGTCCTAAGCAAGAAGTGCTCAGCGTTCCTGAAGTCGAAGAATACTACAACGCGAACCAGAACAAATATCAATACATGTACGCATTTGGACGTGTTTACAACCTCGCCAAGAACCCCAATTTCCATCCACCCGCTGTCAACATAGCATTACAGGGAAAACCACTTCACAAGCTGTTAGGCGGAGGTACTGATATTTCGGACCTTTTCCCTATGCAAATCAGTGAACTTTGCAACAAGTGGGACGGTAGCGAAATTGACCCTTATCTCAACTTCCAAAATACTACACAAACTCCTGATTTGGTGGGCAACCAGAGATGGGCTAAATTTCACGATCATCGCTACTACACGGGGGGTGAAAAATACATGAAGGATTACTACAGGGCAGTAGTTGGTATGATGGACAAGATGCTCAAGGTCGCAGATGTGGCTTGGGATGCCAGCGTGATTAAAGCGAGATCAAGCAATCGCGATATTTTCATCTACAAGGACGACGTTTACGATATGACCAAGTATTGGGACGGCTCTCTAAAGTTTTTGGGGAATCCCGAAAATCGACCGGATAACGAAGCAAAGAAATTTATGCATGAAGATATTGAAAATATAGTTAGGAATAATAGGGGTAGAGATTTGACGGAACTGTTCGAAAAATTGTTCAAAGAAAATTCAGAGATTGAAAGGTATACCAAAGTATGCTTAAAGAATTTGTTCTACATAGGTGTTTTAGATACTCGTAACTCCTTCCAATGTATGTTCTCATCTTATGTGTTACTCGCACTCTCCGTCTTCATCTTTCTGATCCTCCTGGCTAAATTCTTGGCTTCCTTGAACTTTGGATCCAAGCCCGATCCCGAAGATCACGACCAATTCGTTATCTGTAACGTACCATGTTATACCGAAGGTGAAGATTCTCTGAGAAAGACTATCGATTCTCTCACCACTTTGAAGTACGACGACAAACGCAAGCTCTTATTCATCATTTGTGACGGTATGATCGTTGGTGGTGGTAACGAATTCCCAACTCCCAGAATTGTATTGGATATTTTGGGCTCTGATGCTAATTTGCAGCCCGAACCCTTGAGTTACCACTCGCTTGGCGAAGGCATGAAACAGCACAATATGGGTAAAGTGTACACCGGTCTCTACGAGTGTCAAGCTCACGTTGTTCCCTACATTGTCGTCGTCAAAGTGGGTCGCCCCTCCGAAAGAGCCAGACCCGGTAACAGAGGTAAGCGTGATTCACAATTGATCTTGATGAAGTTTTTCAACAAGGTGCATTATGACTACCCCATGACACCTCTCGAACTCGAAATGTACCACCAAATCAAGAATGTGATTGGTGTGGATCCCCATCTGTACGAATACATTTTAATGGTGGATGCCGATACTTTGGTATTACCTGACTCTCTCAACCGACTTATCTCTGCAATGGTCCACGATACTAAGATTATGGGTATTTGTGGTGAAACCGCTCTGGAAAACGAACGCGATTCCTGGGCTACTATGATCCAAGTTTACGAATATTTCATCTCTCACCATTTGGCCAAATCTTTCGAATCCTTGTTCGGTACCGTCACCTGTTTACCTGGTTGTTTCTGTATGTATCGCATTCGAGCTCCTAATAAGAATGTTGCCCTCTTGGTGAATAATGCAGTAGTCAAAGATTATTCCGAAAATGTGGTAGATACTTTGCACAAGAAGAACTTGTTGCATTTAGGTGAAGATCGTTACCTCACCACTCTCATGTTGAAGCACTTCCCATTCTTTAAGATGACCTTTACGTCCGATGCCAAATGTTTGACTGTTGCTCCCGACACTTGGAGTGTCTTGTTGTCCCAGAGACGTAGATGGATTAACTCTACCGTCCATAACCTCTTAGAATTGGTATTTCTACCAAGATTGTGTGGTTTCTGCTGCTTCTCAATGCGTTTCGTCGTCTTTATGGATTTATTGTCAACCGTGGTGATGCCTGCTACCTTGTTCGTACTAGGTTTCTTATTCTACACAATTGCTACATCTCCCAACACGCTGCCAATTACTTCAATTTGTTTGATTGTTGCCCCGTATGCACTCCAAATCCTGGTGTTTATTTTGCGTCGTAAATGGGAACATATTGGTTGGATGATCATCTATATTTTAGCCTTGCCAGTGTTCGCATTCTGTATCCCCATCTACTCCTTTTGGCACTTCGATGACTTCAGTTGGGGTAACACTCGTCTCGTGGTTGGCGACAATGGTAAGAAGAAGAAGGTTGTAGCGGTTGACGAAGGCAAATTCGATCCCAAGAGTATTCCCGTCAAGAAGTGGTCCGAATACGAGGAAGAAATCTGGGAGAATGGCTCTGAACATTCTTTCGGCAGTAAGCGCAGTCACGCTACCAACAAGACTGGAGGTACCCTGTTCGATGCCAAGAACCCTTTCCAAGTGTACAAAGAACCTACGACACCGCCCATATTGAGTGCTAATGATTTGAGTCAGATGCACAGTGGATTGCGCTACAATGCTCCCAATCGTCCTGACTCCAGAGCCAGTTCGAGAGCTGGCAGTCGCATGGCACTCAACCAATCTTTCTTGGACACTCGCAGCCCCATCGCCATGCCCGAACCTCGCTACTCCCGAATGAACCAATCATTCCAGATGCAGCCGCTTCAAAGCCATAGCATGCGTCCCATCTCCCACTTCTCAGAAGCCCCCTCGCGATCTGCCTCTCCGATGATGTTTGTACCCCTCTCCCCACCCGCCAACGGTCCCTCTGATGCGGAAATCCAGCGCGAGGTCAAGCGCATCTTAGGTCAAGCTGACCTCATGAATATCACCAAAAAGCAAGTCAGAGATGAGTTGACACGAATTTTCGGAGTGGATATGACCTATCGCAAAGATTACGTGAATTATTGTATCGACCAAGCTTTACAAGGTCAATAATACCATTTTTAGCATATTATTGTATCAAAAAAGGCTTATATATATATATATATATATATTTAAAAAAAGTTAAAAATTATATAATTTAATAATTTATTGCATATAATTTTTATTATATTAATTGATTGATAAATAATAGAGTTTTATAGTTTTGGTAATTTTAACAGGTGATTTATAACAGAGTCAATGTATACAAGTTGTTTCAATGTGAACAGTGTGGAAAAAGTCCTTGGTTATTTGATAATGGTTCCCTTTTTTATATGTAAAAGTTGGTGAGGGTTCAAAGATAAAATAAGACAAGATAAGATCAAGTAGGTAAAAAGATAAGATAAAGTAAGCAGATATGATTGACATGTCACTATGATGACAAAGTGATCTGATCCATGACATGATTTAAATTAGTTGGAAAATTGAATCTTTTATCCAAGAGTAATCATCAGAATACATGAGATTATTGCAAAAAAACACAATTAATTCTGGTAATTTGGTGCTAAAAGAATATCAAGTTTCTAATTATAATTTTTATGAAAATCATTTGTGCTATCTAATATCAACTTTAAATTAATATTATTCACGAAATTAATTAAATAACATGATATATCGTTTAAAAATTTGTAATTATTATTGATTAAAATTAAAAAAAGTTTTTATTGAAAATTATCAATATTGATTAGTAATTAAATCAATGATACTAAAACCATTGCAAATTATAGAGAACTATCAAAAAATTTGAAAATAGTTTTGTTTGTCTATGACTACTGCTATTAATACTAAATATTATATTTCAGTTACCAGCTCTGAAAATTGAAAAGTCTCCAAAATTGTGTGAGGGTTAGTAAACAACGAGAACAATGTAATTATGATGGCGGATAGTAAGTAAATTAGGAGGAGGATTGGGAGGATGAAGTAGATCAATCTAGAGATGGAGGACGTCCAAGCGACAAAAACTTCATAATAGCTCTGGAGCAGTCTGCGAGGATAAAGTTGAGGAAGCCGAGGTGAATCCATTGTACAACCTTTGTTAACTGCTTGAACACTTGGGCGTCGTCGTGATAAACATCATAAACGTCGACAAGATGGTTCAAAAGGACAAGGAACTTGAACAGCTTTTCCAAGTAGTTCTTGTTAGGGGATTCGTCTGTGAATTTAAATTGGTTTTGTACCTTTTCCACAGATTTGGTTATCCTGGAAGCCATTTTGAAAAAGGCTTGCGCTGCGGTGTTGTTGGATTGGGACTAAACCAAAATGATTAGAATATTTGAGAAATAAATGACATAGAATTAAAATTTACATTAGACATCTTTCTAGGATTACTACCCGATGGAATAGATGCCAATTTCGTTAAATTAACTTCGGGAATCTTTTTGCTCATATCAACGCACAAATGATATAGACTGAGTTCTAAACTTTCTAATTCTTTACATATTTGGTTAGTGTTAGTAGAAGATTGAGAAATCTCCTTAAATTTGGTCAAGTGTTGGGTGGCTACATCCAATCCATCCGATTTGGCATCCAAGTTGGCGAATTTGAGATTGGGATGCGACCACGTTAACGGTGTGAGATAGAATTTGCGCGAGAGTAGATACCCTCCTGTGGTCATTGTGTCTTGGACTCGTTGGAGCAGTAGCAAGGGGTAAATGGGATGACTGGGACTTGGTGGTGGGTGGTAAGTCTATAATTCCAGTTAAATTTAGGATTCATATAAATATTATACATGATAAATTACCTGCTTGGTTTCCATCTCTTCGTTCCAAATACTTTGAAACATTAATCGTGTTGTATCAGTAAATTGTGGTAAAGGTGTCTTGGGGGAATAAAGCTCAGGCCCCTGATTGTACATTGAATGTAGATTATTATAGCTACTATGCAATACTAATTTGGGGAGATGAGAAGCTGTTTTACTTCTGAGAGTTCGTGGAGGGGTTGGCGATATTAATGAATTAGTTGTATTAGGAAGAGATGGAAGGGATGTGGTGGAGGTTGTGGATTGGGAAGTCGGAAATTGATAAGATCCAGGTTTTTGATTAATTATAGACATATGTGAGCTACTGACGGATTGAAAAGAACTTAAAGCGGGCGATGAATGTTTTTTAGAGAGTGTATGTGTAGGCCTTTGAGCTGTGTCCATATTGGGACTCACATAAGACCCACTTCGATTGCGATTGGATATCGTATATTTTTTGGAGGTAGGCGAGACTATTGGATTTAGGGCGCCAGGTAACTCTGAGAAAGATGCCTTGGATTGTAGCCTAATTTTTGTTGGAGAGTTCAAAGGTTGGTATTTGGGGGAATTTTCCCTATCTTGAAATTGTTCTGATGTAGAATTGATAGGTTTGGATTTTGGTTGTTCGTTAGTAAATTGTAATGCGTCATTCACTTGATTCTCGCTTTCTTTATCTAATGTGGATCTCAGATCTGGTGTAGAAGACATAGATCTACTCCACTGAAGTGTTTTTGCAGTGGGAGAACCTCCCGAGTTTTTCCTTTTTTGTAGTACTCCTTGAAGATATAATAAACGTTTAGAATGAGCTCGATACTAAATTTAAAAATTGGTTATTAAATGTTTTATAATAAGTTGAATAATATTCGGTGCTATAACTAGTGAATAATCTCAGAGAATAGTAATATTCAATACTAAATAGCTTATTTTCGATAAAATTATAGATCAATATTCATCTATTTCTTTTTAATTTTTTGAATTATTTTTACGAGGAGAATTAGTTACAAATATCCTGAATATATTTCTTTGCATATATTAAATGTAAAGAACATTAAGTAGCTAGTTGAATATGGTATTTGACCGAAAAAATCCTTCCATACAAAAATTATCAGAATTAAAATGCTTACCACTTGAACCAAAGCTGGATAATCCTGTTGGGAAACCAAGTGAAGAGCTTGACGAAGAGTTAGACAAGTGAGGTGATAAGCTTGAGCAGCACCCAAAATATCGTCATCTTGGTCCAATTGAATAGCTAATTTAGCCTGTAAAGTAGCTTTTTCTATAAGTCTTTGAGTAGTTGTAATATTTGTTACATTTGGAGAAGAGTTGGAAGAAGAGTGATTCATAACTTTTTCTGAAACCGGTTGAATCCTTTGAGGTAAACTGTGAGGAACGACTGTTGATGTTGAAGACATATGTAATAACAAGTATTCAGTTTATTGATAATATAAATTGAAGTGATAGAGAGAAAGTTTGGGACTTGAATAAGAATCCCTCTGTTGAATAAAGCGAATAAAAATCAAATTCTAATTATAATTTGACAAAGTATTAAAATTAATAAATTATATTACAATATAATTATATCAACAATTGAATAAAAATGATTAAAGTAATAAAGATGAAAATATTTATGTTTTGATTATGATTTTTAAAGTAAATTTAATAAGTTCAAACATGAGAAAACTAATTGAACACCATTTCACTCTAATCATTTACAAACTTGAATAAAATTCATAACTCACACAATGCTATCCAATGCATAAACATTCAACCAAACTCTTCCCTCAGCCAATTATGCAAAGATGATTATTTGACTTTAAATCTTACCACCTCAAATTACATATTATATACATATTAATTCGAAATTATGCACTTTTCTAATGTTGTTATTATTACCAAATCGAAGCTAAGCCAAACAGGACCAAATGAAACCCTAGCGAATTACTACTTTGACAATGTTTTGAAAAATCCTCCCCTTTAATTGGATAAAAGAAATCCTCCCTACCACCCCTTTCTCCCATTCCTCCTGAATAGTTATTTTCAGTAACTCTATCTGAGATTGAAAACTTATGAATATTCCAATTTTCATTCCCTTCTATTGTTTATTTTGAAAATATTACAAAGTATTTTAACTTAGTAAATAATTTACTTAAATTGGATTTAATGAAATCTCATAAGTTGATTAGGTAAAATAATTTATTTCAACTTTACAAAGAATAACTAAAAAAGATTTTTGAGCATAAACGCTTTGCAGATTCCATAAACTACAATTGTGCACTATTTCTTGATAACCAAATTGCATATTAACACAAAAATTAAACAAATTAGTCTTTAATTATTACCAAATGTACGCAGTTGATGATAAATTTTGTGACGTTATTACTTAATTAAGAAAGTAATCGACTAAAAATAGTATTACATGTAATCTTAAAAATTTACTTCAATTGGAATTTTTTCTAACTGATTTTAATATAGATAGTTCGCAAATTGGTAAATTTTAATAACTATTAACTTGAAACCTATTTCCTAAAGGTTAAATACTGTCATGAAATTAAAACCTCTTTAAAAACTAATCAAGCTGTTAATTCTCTTAATAAGCTCTATAGATTAAAGAATTTACAAAATAAATACACCAATACCCCAAGGATAGGTTGAAACTTGATCAAATTCATCCAAATTTTCTGGATCATAAACTGTTGGCGTTCGTCATAAGACCATTCGTACTAGTTGATATTGTTATCTATATTAATGAATATGGAATATTTTTGTGCTGAGGGAATTTATTGTTATCTACTTGTAAGCATGTGAAAATCTTTTTGGCCAATTTTCGAATGAATAGAATATGAGGGTTTTAAGGATCCAGGTAAATTTTTTAGGTTTCATAACAGTAAGGAATATGTTTTGGGTTAATATCAAAAAGCAAATATGAATATGCTTACAGTTTATAGGTAAACCTAATATTTAAAAACATTTTATTTTTCACTATCAAATTATAGAATACAGGAAACCATATTCTCAAACCCTCAAAAATTATTAATATCGGAATTAATTTAGATGTGTACAGTGTTCAGAGCAAAGGAAATTGTTCAATCAAATGCTACTTCATCCATTCCACAAGAGTTGGCTTAGTTAAAGGAGTTAATTGAGTTGGATTTATTTAATTTTTTTACTTGATATAAAATTCTAAGAATTTTATACAACATTGTGCTTTATATATAAATTAGTATAAGTTAAAGATGTTATTATTGATTCATATAGAATGTTATTTTGATAATTGTAGTGATTTTATTTAATCATATTGAAATGTTATTTTTAAATTAGATTAAACAAGAAATCTGGAATAAATTTTTAGTAGTTATTGATTGCATAAAAAATATGTTTCTATTACAAAAAAACAAATACTCAAATAAAAATAAACATAATTACATGAAAATTAATCAATATCATTTTCACATTTAAGTAAATTGGCAAAGTAACATAACATTCAATATTAACAATCAATATTGGAAATATTGTTTGGTAAATATAATTTCTATATATTATATTATTAAGCATTTGATCATATTCGTTGTTATTAAATGATTTCATTCAATCATTGTGGTGTGTATGTATTTTATAGGGAGCGCTTTTTAAAGGTATTAATTTTTAGGGCATATTTCAATATTCTAATTCTCAAATCATATTATTTAATTTATTAAGTTGTAATATATGCAACTATTTCTATCATAATTAAAGCATTTATTACAATATTTTTAAGGTTAATTATTTTGAAATGAGTATGCTGTTATATGCAAGTTATTTTGAAAATTGAGGGGAAATGCATTCAAATTTTAATTGATTCTTATATCCATTTTAAAATCTACAAAATTGACAGGTTAACAAGTATTTTGTTTTTTATCATTAAAAACCTAAATATTTCAGATTAGAACTATAAAATGATCCTAATTTCGCAAGTTTTGTATTATGAATCTGATTTGTTAACATTTTTGGTTTTGTCTTCAACATATATATATATATATATCATTATTGTCCAAATGTAAAATTATAAATTTTATTACCCAATAAAGGCTTAAAAAACAATATAAAATATCAATTTACTTATGATGAATATATTTATCTTTTTCAATATTTATGGATTTCTCAAATCATAACAAGTGCTCTGGATTTTGTTAATTTTGTGAATAATTAATATTTTTGATTTATATTCCAAAAATTAAATTAATATTTTAATATATTATTGGACCATAATATAGTGATCCTTTCTTAAAGTATAATTCATCAAGATGTATTTTAATTCTCAAAATTTTGAAATTATTTTGCAACTAATTGAACTATTTTTCCTAGAAATAATTACTTTTCTAATAATATTATGAATTTAAAACGATATATGTAATAAATATACTAATATTCATAGCTATGAAAATGTCAAGATTTAATCGAAATTATCAATACAAATTTGAATAAATGATTTTATTACAAATATTTGTTTTTATTATTAATAAAGATGATATAATAATTCATTTCATTACCACTATTATTTACACTATATCAAACTATATACTATCTTATTGAATTATTTTCATTTAGACCATTAAAATTTCTATATTTTTTGATTTTGCAAGACAATATTACTAAGTTTTAATTATATAGAGTATGATAATCTAGATTTGGTTCTATATATAATCAAATAGTAGACTATATATCAAAATTTAATAAAAATACTATTTTAACTAAATTTTTCAAAAATTCGATAATGATTAAATATATATACATATAACATAGATTTATTTAATTATAAAATTATTAAATAAAATTAAATAATTTATAA
>JNEM01006106.1:0-21083 GCA_000697335.1 Conidiobolus incongruus B7586 | reverse complement strand
TTTTTTCTAGTTATTTTTAATTAGAAAGTTTTTTATAACTTTAGATTTATGTATTTTATAATTATTATATAAAATAATAGGTTTTTTCAAATTATATTAAAAACACTAATTAAAAATACTTTTATTTAAAAAAACAATATAAAGTTAATTATTAATTGATTTTCTTTTATAAATTAAATACCAATAGCATATATTATTATAATTTATTATAATAATTAATATTTACTTATTAATAAAATATTTATTTAAAAAAGTTTATATAGAGGGTTAATTTAACATAAACTAACATTTTGATTTATGTTTTAATAAAAGATTATATATAAAGATTTAAGATTAATTAATTATAATTATTTGCTGTAAAAGTTTAAGCTTTTAATAATATTTTAGTAAGTTTTGTTTAATAATATTTACTCTAGCTTTTTTTAAGTTTTAATTAAATTATAAGGTATCTATTTTATATTTTTATTTATTAATTTGAGTTTAAACTTTAATATATATAAAATACTTATAAAGCTAATATTAAAGTGCTTAGATAATTCTTTAGCTGAAATAAAAAGATACTTTTCAATATATTTTTTCATTTTATTAATAATTAAAAAAATAATAGTTAAAATTAGTTTTTTAAATTTTAACAGGTTTTAGATAGTTTTTCTCTTATCTTTAAAGTAATTTACCTAACAATAAATTGTTAATTTATATAATGCTTTATTATTAAAAGTTGCTTGTAAATTTTAAATAATTTTAAAAAACATATAGTTAAGTTTTACTAATATTAAAGTAAAAGACTTTTGATGATTATTATTTAGTTTAAGTATAATTAATTTAAACAACCAATTTTAAAAAGTTAATTTTTTAATTAAAAAAATTATTATATATATATATATAATATCCTATTAACTTTGTAAATTTTTATTTATTTCAAATTAATAATTTATTTGAAAAATCAGAAATTAAATTATTTCCTAATTTTCAAATCTAAAATATTGATATTAATTTTTTAAATCTGAATATTAATATATATTAGATTATTTAAATCAAAATTAAAATATAAATATACTTAGATATCATTAGTTTTTAACACAATGGCTATGTTGAAAATAAATTATTAACTTATTAAGATCAAAAATATATCAAATTTTTAAAAATACATTTGGTATATTTAAAAACATCAAATAATTATTTTGAACAAAATATAGTACCAAAATTATATATTATATCATATTAATATAAAAATAGAATATGAACAATAGTAAAGATATATAGTTGATTATTATTATTATAAAAAATCCAAGATCAACGAAGTATTGACACAATTACAATCTCATAATAAGAAATTAAATTTTATATGATATTTTCAAAATACAGAGTTATATGAAAAGAATTAAATTTAAAAATAATTTATAATTATTCAATCACAAAAAAGATTATAAATCAAATTTTACAACTTATATTGATACGGTTTAAATTTCACCATTAGTTGCTACAACAATGTAATAAAGTAAAAATCACATTAATTTTGATTTTTAACTTTTTACTACACTAGTGTTTTAGTCCCTTTATTGCATGTTTTAATACCTCAGTATTATACTATCGTTTTATATCTCAAAAAGACGAATTTATTGAAAAATATTTGGATTCTTATGAAATTGTATTTTAATTAGAATTATAGAAAATTTTATATCCTTAATCGTGTTTAGTTAGCCATTCCTGCAGTGACCTATTTAACGTGTAGAATTAATAATATTAATCGAGAAACTGGAGATACTGTTAATGTAGTTTATGATTATTTATGTAATTCTAATATTGTTTCATTATATTTTAACCTTTTAGTGCCTTACATCCAAATTCAGAGTATTTTAAGTTGCGAGATGTAATATTATATACTTTACTTGATTCCAACATCAATGATAATTATATGACTGATAGACCTTTTATACAATGAGAGATTCTCTCTTTGAGACCGAATTAATATTTTTGAGACTAAATTTTGATATCAAAATTAAGTACCCTCATCAATAAATTCGAGAATAGGCAACTAAAGTATTACTCGTCGATGAAGAACATAATAGTGATAATTTTTCAATATTATAACATCAATGATATTTAAATTTTAATATTTGATTCATTTTAGGACAAAATAATCAATGAGGAATTATTGAATTAGATTGATTTTTCTCTAATCAATGGTAATTTTGCAATACAAGCTACATAAATTATTTCACTAACCTTATTGTCATTAGTATCAGCTATGCAGAAATCATGTTATGATATCCTGCATTCATTATTTCTAGAGTTTGCGCCTACTTAGCCCTGAGATGCAGTAAATCTTTGTCACAGTAATTGCTCAAAATAATTAAATTAATTTATAACTCGATATTAATTTCATCTTGTCTTAACTCATCTAGTGGACTGTTCTTTGGAAAGATAATGATGCAAGCATTTTTTGGGTATTTGTTTAATAACTATTCTTGTTTTTCAGAGTATGTAATAGTTATTTTGATTGGATATTCAAAACTAACTCATTTATAACATTGGTTGTATCCTATCGTCATAATCAACTGTTAAAAGTAGTTTAAGGATATTTCGTAGTATAACAGCACCTTTTCAAAATTCATGCTTAATTGTATACTATATGTTTTGAAGATCACTTAAATTGTTCAATTCAGTAATATTTAAAATTTAAATGAATACAATCATTCAAAATTTAATAACATTTTCGATATTTACTAGCATAATTTATCAAATGTATTAATAATAAATATCATCTCAGTAAAAGCATTTTACCAATATAAATAAATTGCCCTATTAAACATATCATTCATTGTTGATTTTATATCATTTTAACTGTTAAACAATATAATATATCAATTTAATTCATTTTTATAAGTGTGGAATTAAAAATTATTTATTTATGAGTTAATATCTATCGAATATTGTTGATAAAATGATCTCAACTTTTGGAAAATGCTTATTATTTAATATATCAAATTTTACAAATTATAATATGTATTCATTAACAAGGTTTAATATACTATTAAAATTTCTATTTCAATAAAAAAATTACTCAAATATTATATTGATTATTTCTGAAAATTAATTAATATTATACAACATATTGAATAATTAACTCAAACAATATAAATTTATATTTTACATGATTTAATATACAATCAATTGAAGTGTATTTAGTTAAATTTTTATCAGAAAGAAATTTCTGTAAATCATTAAAATTAGAAGAATTTTTGGAAACTATTATATTCAACAAACTCTTAATCATTAATAGAATTTTCTTTAACATTTAATTCACATTAATAATGGCTAGCTATATTAGTATTAAATATAAACTTGTATAATCAATTTTAATATAAAATAGTTAACTAAATTATAAATTTAATATACAAAAATTGCCACTTTTGTAACCAATAGTCCAATTTCTAATTTAATTCAATTATTTAACATATTATGACAATTATCAAAGATCAGAAAAATGAATCAAGTTAGAAATAATTTCAAAAAATGAATTGTTTTCTCCACTTGAATATTTGATTGATTATGTATTTATCCAATCATTAAAACCTCCCCCATACCCCTTACATCATTAATCGAAAACAATTTTACAGTAATTTTTGAACAAGAAATGAAATGTTCATTAAAATAACTATACTAGTCAATAAACTATAGTTTAATATGGTATCCAATTTCCAATATCACTATTAAGTTAGCAGTCACAATATAATAATAATTGTTATCTATTAAAATAAATAAAAATAAACATTAAAAAATATAGTTAAAATATTATTTTTATGCATATTATATTATTTTATAATTTTGAATGTTATTTTGGAATTAATATTAATGTAATAGATGAAGTTTGTATAAGTCGAAGTTAGGAATACCAGCAGAGTGGTATAACTAGATAGATGAAATATGATAAAATGATGGATGATTGGAGAATGTAGTTACATAATATCCATTGGTTGAATAGATATCGGCGGATCAAAGGAACTTGGGAGATGAAGATTAAAAAGATCGGAGGATAAAAGAATGTTGGTAGAGTACAGGATATTATGTACACTTTAGCAAACCGGTGCTTAGTAAAATGATTCCATTAGTAAAACTTTAAAGATATTGAAAATTCTAAATTAATTAATGTTAGGTAGAGATCATAGAATTCCGCTATCTTTTAAAGCATTCTGAAGGATAGTTTCTTTGACAGCTGCAAAAACCAATCGAATCTAAATGACCTTATGTTAATGGAAAATTAAGTATAAATTGGTCTGTTAAACTTACATTAGATGTATCTGTGGCTTGTGTCAAACTAATAATTGTATTAATAAAACGATTACATAATAAAAATTTATTATGCTTACTGAGGATATATGACCAACTTGGCACGATTGGTTTGGGTGAATCTCCATAGGATGTATTTAGCAGCTTTATTAGGGTCTGATCCACCTACAAATCATGAAAAAATTAATATTGATCTCAAATGCTTAGTTATATCAAGGATTACCTGAATAATCTGTAAAGTATTTCTCTAAGGGGGACTTGGGAATCTTTTTGCGGAATAAATCTGTCTTGTTCAAAAATAGAATAATCGAAGTTCTCAAAAACCATCGGCTATTGGTAATGGATTCAAAAAGCACCAGGCTTTCCATTAGACGATTCTAGTTGATATTATAAATATTCAATGTTAATTAATGAAAAAATACTGAAAATTTACTTGGCCTTTTTCTTCTAAAAGGACTTGGTCATATTCACTGAGAGCTACACAAAATATAATAGAAGTAACAGCTTCAAAGCAATGGATCCATTTTTTCCTTTCAGATCTCTGGCCTCCGACGTCAAACATACTTAAAAATATCGTAAATAACAAATTAAAAATATTTGTAAAACTATATGAATCTTACTGAATATGCATTTGACCCATTGTAAATCGGGTTTCTATGATACCGGTGGTTTTAGCACGAGCTCTTAGAACATCAGCGACGGTTGGGATATAATTTGGGTCACCAATTCTCAAAATATTTTCAAAAAAACTAATAAAATGATAGTTAGTTTTGTATTAATAAAACTAAATAATTACAGTAATTACTAATGACAAGAATCAAGAATATAGAATTCACTAGTACAATCTAAAACTTCTTGAGTTTTTTGATTTTGGTAAAGTTCATTAACACCATTAACGAACTCTGGTGAAAAGTTTCCAGAAAATGCAAAGTCGGTTAAATATTGAGGATAATTAAGTATAAATTCCTATTAATAAAAAACATAAGTAAAAATTTTTAATTATTATTCCAAAAAATATAAAAATTACTTGGCAAGCAGGATTATCAGGTTTCATATTTAAAGTTTTAAAACCTAATACCAAGTCTTTGACACAGTCTAATATATTTTTGTAAATAATTGGACGAAATAGATGTAATTCTTCTGGACTGTAGCCATTTTGATGAATGATTTTCATTTGTTTGACAATAGTGGACTTGCCACTCTCTCCACTGCCTATAACATATTTGAGGTCAGTATGAGGATAATATTGGTATATATCAATATTGTATATACCTAATAATAGTATTTTGCATTCTTTACTCAGCCGCCTAGAATCTTCTTCAATAAGGCGGTCAATTTGAGTACTTCTTTCTTTTAATTCTTTTTCTTCTGAGCTTAAACAAATTCCCATTCGGGCAAAATAGGATGAAATCATTCGGCCAATAGGTTGTTTAGAGTCGCTAGAATTTGAAAATTGTTCTGTTGCAGTTAAAGTTGAGTGTGTAGGAATCGGTTTTAGTAATTGAGGTTCTGTCGGAGATGATTGGATATATGAAACTCGATTCATTAAATGAAATTAGAGCAACAAGAGCTGGAGTACTGGGTTAATAACTGAGAAAAAGGTGTATTAATGTGTATAGTGAATAATAGCTATTTAACCCAAGTTGACTTGAAATAGTATAATGAAATATAATATCAGAATTGATACAATAATGTAGAATAAATTAAAAAACTATCGAACTGACCAAATTAAAATAATTAGATTGGAAGATATTTTGTTAAAACGGTGAATCTTATTCAATATTATACAATTTTAATAATACAAACAACTCAAATAGTTAATTTCCCAATGATCTTATAATTAAGGATTCAAGAGATTGGAAGAATTTCCAAATACATTAATCAACTGACTTTACGCAATGCCTGTGATTGGTTTCCTTCCTTATACAGTAATTAACCGAACAATAGTACTGGCTGCTTGAATGTCTTAAAGAAATATTCTAATTTATTATTGCTAATCTATTACAATAATTGATTAACTGGATTAATTAGCAACAAGGGTTGACTTAAGCATAATCCTAGTACTAATTACTATCACTACTATTGGAAATTCTGCTCTACTTAACCTCCTATATTGTTTCAAGAGTACCATTATCCAAATATATTTAATTAATTCAATATAAAAAACAAATTAATACCGCTGAGCCGCTCTTTTGAAAAACTAATTGCATTAATCCAATTATAAGCCAGCAAATTTCATTATGTTGATTAAACAAATTGAGATTTCTTTAGCATTCAAACATTGTTTAATTTTTGAAGTTATAAGTGTATACTTTTGAATCTTTCTTTAACGATTTTCAGAAAACATTCGACAATTGGTGGATTTAATAAACGATATAAAACTATATATGTAAAATATTTAACAATTTTACATAAAATCACCAGAAACTCAATTTATAAATTCATTTGAATATATTTACTTTAAAGTATACAAAACAAATTAATTTAGAACAATGCCAATTCATTTTAATATACATAATTTTTTTTGATAAATTAACAAACCTTTGATAATTGTTGATACTCTTAGAAAAAAATAGTTTAAAAAATAAAGAGTGACTAGTTATTAAATTTTGTAATGATATCATAATGATCCAATTCTAGGTCATTCCAATTCATTTCAAGTGTATTTAAGTAGATTTCAGTCTCAAATGAATGGAACACTTCTGTTATTTTCAAAGATAAAAATGTCAAATTTTAATAATAATCCTTCCAAATTAACCAATTCATCCTCACCAAAAAAGAATTCATCAAATGATCACCAAAGTGCTACTACTGAAGATCATTTAGAACGAATTCAAAATGATAAAACAGTTCATTTTCAAACTGATGAAGGAAAACATTCGACTAATCCTAGTATCAATAGGGGACTGGGCATTTATCATAGTGTTAAGGGTAGCTTAAAACAAGGTTTGGGTAGTTTAGTCAATAGTGAATCTTTACAAAGTCAAGGAGAAGGTGAAATTGAAAAAGGTCAGACTAATCTGGATATAGCCAAATGATCTCTATGCATGTGAAAAAAGATATGTGATTATATCCTAGTATTTTGAATGTATATACTTGTTATATAATAAATCTAATGAAAATATTTCAATACTTGATATTTTTAAATATGGCTATCAAACTATAAATCATATTTTAAATCATTAAGTGAATTTTCAATTGTAAAAAACATATTTACTACAAATTTACCAAAATCGATTGATAGAATTTAATCGAAAATTTCATATTGAAACATTATTTGATTTTAAATAATTGTCACTTTGTTGTTCGTTCAAGATAAAATATTAGCTTTTTTGAACAGTATTCTTTCTATTATATAATTAAAGAAATAGTTAAGTTGTAAATAAGGATTCGATAATATGAGATCAGAATATTATAATTCTGATAAATGAAAAATTTAAAGTAAGATTTAATTAATGCTTGAACCATTAAATTCATAAATGTAAAAAATGAATTATCAACAATAATTCATCTAACTTAAATGAAGATAAAAAACACAAATATTTAAAATGATTATAGAGGAACATTTAACCAACTAGGAGTGGTATCAACCGACTGGCCTTCAGGACGTGGAGAATATTCAACAAAGTCTGAGGAACCTCTAGGGATATTATACAGTAAATAATTAGGTGAATTGGGTCCAATGTTAGATAACTGTCCGGGAGTAGCTGAGCTCATCAGAGTATCGTAAACTTCACCGGATGACATTGTGGGATTGTTGGAAAGGAAAAGGGCTGCAACGCCGGCAACGTGGGGGGATGCCATACTTGTTCCTGTCAATTTGGCAACATCATTTTTATATGTGGATAGAATGTTAGTTCCTGGAGCAAATAATCTCACACATTTTCCATAATTACTTGAACGATGACGAACATCATCAATGTTAGAGTTTCCTACTGCGAACGCTTGGGGACCTCCAGCTGGAGATACGCCACATGCATCTTGTGCTTCGTTACCAGCAGCGACAATAACTGGAATATTTGCTCTAAATGCTGATGACACAGCATTATCCAAAGCTCTGGATGGACTTCCTCCGAGAGACATATTAATGACAGCTGGTCTAGCAGTTGCTGGATTGGCCTTTTGCTTTAAGACCGCCTGAACAATGAAGTCCAGTGCGGCAATAATGCCTGAAGTACTTCCGCTACCTCCAGCATCTAACACTTTGACGCCTAACAAATTGGCCTTTTTAGCGACACCAAAACTAGTTGATCCGATAATTCCAGCAACATGAGTTCCATGGCCGTTTTCATCGATATTGGGACTGTCTTGGATGAAATTACCAATCATCCTAGCTCTATTTCGAAATTCGGGATGTGCTACATTGATACCAGTATCAACGACATAGACATCGACACCTTCTCCAGCTTTACTATCATAATTGTAATTCACATCAAAAAAGCCATTGGGTCTCTCTCGGTTGCAAATTCTTGCAAGTCCCCAATTGGGTGGAGATGATTGAGAAGTAGCAGCAATAGTGTAAATTTGATCTTGTTCAATATGTGCAACATTACTATTTTGAGCTAAAGAAAGAGCGGTTTTGGACGATAAATGGGCTGCGAAACCTTTAAATCCTTCGGTCTGATAAATATGTGTGATAACTTCAGTCGCAGAAGGATCGAGCATACGCTGAAGGGCTTCACCGTAAAAGTGAGTAATATTGGCATCTTCCTTAAATTGAACAATGTAACGCTCTTGAGCTGGGCTGGCTTTTGGACGATCAATGAGAGGTGAATAAGCAGTCACAGTACCTCTACAAAACTGAACTAATAACAATAATACACTGGATTTAATCCAAACACCCATTCTAGCGAATCTAAATATTAATTAAAATAATTCTAAAGAAACGAAATATACAATTATTGAAATCATTACTATCAGTATATATCACGTATATATATCTATAAAAACTTTAAATAGGATTTCATGCAATTAAAATGTTTGACAAAATTTCAAACAATGTACTAAATGTTCAACTAAAAATTTTAAAATTAAATTGCAAACTTTGATTTTACTTAATTGAATTTGGCTAAATCTTTTAATATTTTTCATTTTTAGGTTAATTGAGTTAGTTAATTGATATAAACTACGTTTCAATAATTAATACCTAATTTTATATTATTTGTAACCTGAAAATTGGTTTGATTAGTGTTAAGTTGGGAAAATGATTACTAGTAATTAATATTGAATGGAAATAATATTATTAATATCAATTGAATTTTTGTAAGTAATGGATTAATTTAATATATATTAAATATGATTAGATATTAACTTTTGGAAATATTTTGCCCAATATCTAAATAATTCAAATTGAATTGAAATATTTAATGATTTAACCTATAATCCAATTATTGATTATTTATATTAATTAATATTATTTAATAGTTATACATAATTTAATTTATTGCTTTGCTTGATACATATATATTAATATGACATATTCTTTATAATATAGTGAAATAAATGTGTTAATGGTGGGTATAAATTATTAAACCGATTAAATTGACTTTGTTATCAGTTAAAAGAATTATCAAGTTAGGTAGAATATGGTAAAATCATTTATAAAAAATAGAAAGAATAAATATATATTACTTTTGTGAAGATAACATATAGTTATAATATTTAAAATAAGCAGATTATAAATTATAATAATATATAAAAACGAAATTTAACTTTCTAATATCATTGAAATAATGAATATTAATATGTGAGAATTATCCCATAAATCCAATTCTAAACTATTAGAACATAAATAACAATCAATTGCTTTGCGAAATCGTCACATCTAATAAATCAAATAACAATAATTAAATTGTCCAAGCAATTATGTCGTCCAATTTAATTAACGATGAACAAGTTTTAGTTATCGATTTTGACACAAATTTAGTTAGAATTAAATTGGGGATTAACGATGTGAATGTATTACCCAACTATGTAATTTTATATTGTTAATAGTCATCTATATAAATATATTTAATATTATTCTATTTGTAGAGTATTCCATGTTGCGTAGCAGTACCTAACAATGATAATCAAACTGATGGCGAGATCGGATTAGTTAATTATGAAGATTTAACAACTTACGATATGGGAGTGATCGGAGATGCATTGAAGACAATCGACCAAACGAAATATAAGTTAATTAATCCTTTGGAATTTAACAAATTGTCCCATTTGGAAGAATTCAAACTATTTCTGTAACTGTTTTAACCTTTATAATTGATATTTTAACTGATGATATTTGATTAGATATTTAATAGTTGTCAAATTAATGAAAATTAATTTAGCAAATAATATCAGTGCAATGATGTTATTATTACCTCCCAAACTTTCGAAAGATCAATTGGAATACATTACCCAATTCTGTTTCGAATCTCTCAATACTCCAGGACTCTACGTTATTAACAGACCCCTGTCGACACTGTACGGCCACGGGTGCGTCAGTGGTTTGGTCATCGATGTTGGCGAAAAAACTACCCATATCAATCCCATTATGGATAATACCTTACCCGAGCATAATATCGTTGATTTGGATGTAGGAACTCGCGATATTGAAGCTTACTGGCTCAATTTGCTTCAATCCGATGCAGATTTGAAGAATCTCTTAGGGGACAAATTAAATGCCCAATTTATAGAATATTTTAGAGATACTGTCCTACCCAGTTTCAATGATACCGAAACTGAGGAGGAAGGGGCCAAGGACAAGCCGAAAGAATTCGAGTATGAGGGGGTCAAGTTTACTCTCAATGAAGAGATTATGAATCATCTCTGGGATGTTCTGTTCAAGGATGGAATTCATCCAGAGAGATCATTAACCCTTCAGCATTCCATTTACAACTGTTTACAAAAGTTGGATCATGAGAGAAGATCCCTATTAACGGATAATATCACTTTCAGTGGTGTTTTGTCCAATTTACCAGGTACTTTACTAATTCTCACCAATTTCATGTTATTTATTAATTCAATATTTAGGATTTGCAGAGCAATTGGAACAGAATCTTCAACCATTCTTGAATTTGAGTGCAAATGCTGGATATACACAGATTAATAAAGTAGCATTCGTCAAAATGCCGGAATATTTTTCGAACTACAAGGGTCAGAGACATTTGATGGCTCTGCTGGGTGGGATGATAGCTGCTAAGGTAATTCTTAATTTATGTATTTATATTATCAGTGATTCATTTAGGATTAGGGAACTTTTAACGATTATAAAAATTACGTTAACAAATTCGACTATAATAAGTTGGGACCTAAAAGTATCCATGCTAAAATTAATTAAATTTTCAATATTATATTAATATCATTTGAATCATTATAAAATGCACATTTTTAACCTTTATATGTTTAGTTTGATTTTCTATTATATACTATTCAATATTTGGCATGTCTTTTAATTAATTTTATTATAAGGTCAACAATTTCACAATTTATCAAATGGTGTTTATTAAAAGGAATCATTGTATACTTTTGTAGATTTATTATTAAGCATAATATTATAAACTTTGTTAGTTAGTTAATAATTAGATCAAATTAATATATCACTTCATACATAGAATAATATTGTGATTAATTTTCATAGTTTATTTAAATATTATTACACTAAAAAAAGCATGATAATAATATGATTTTAACATTTGAATTATAAAATCTCAAGTAATTTTAATTTTGGTTATTGCTCATCATTTAAGAATAATCAATAATAATTGAATCACATAATTTTATATAATGCTAAAATTAACCAAATTATTTGGTAAATTTAAATAACATATGATACTTATACCGTTTATTGTCAAATATATATAATTAATTAAAAATTAGATTTATAGTTACTTAATGTGAATTTAACTTTCTTCAACTCAACAGTTAAATTCAATTTCATAATTTCCGAATTGGAGTGAATTACAGGTTCAATGGTACAGAAATCGGGTACCAATTCCTTCAAGAGTCGTAGATGTTCAACCATTTCAACTAAATAAGGTTAATGAGTGTTTAAATTTGGTGAATGATATAATTTACCTTGGTTCAGTCTACAATTCTGAGTGGATACCAATTTGTCGACGACCTTATCCAACATGATAGGACTTCCTTTAGTATTTTGGAAAATACTAAATATATTATTAATATTCAGTCAATTAAACCAAATAAGGTACACTTACAGATAAATAGAATTTATCAAATTTAATAATTGATCAATCATCATGATCTTTTTGGAACTTAGACCACCTGATGAATTCTCTTGTATTTTTTGCTTGTTGGCTTGTTTAGCTCGAATCTATCATAATTAATGAGTATTTAGTAATTAAATAAATATTGATTTGAATTACTTTTTCCAATAAAGCTGCTTTCCTGTCTTTAATACTGGTTGCCATGCTTTTATTTTCGTTACTAGTTAAGTTGATTTGGGATTTGGAAGATGATTTGGCTAAATTTAATAATTTTTGGAAATCGGAGGGCGAATCCTCAGCCTAAACAAATAATAGTTCGATTAAATAAAGAGTAAAGAATAGGAATAGTTGAATTACCTTTGGCTGAATAGTTGGGTTGATTTCTTTCTTTCCACTGATTTCTGGATGCGATGGAATGGTAGTATCCACTGAATTGATATCAAATTTGGGATGCCATTCATTATCATTTTCAACTGTTAAATTATTTTTCTTTAAAAAAGCCTAATTAATTCTAATAAGTATATGAAAGATATACTAATGTATTCACAGTATACCTGATAAGATTCATTAACGATGCTAAATAGTCGATCTTTTAAATAATATTCTAAAGATTGACCTGTAGTAGGTCCAGTAGATACTTGCGAAGTAAAGGGCTGGTTAGATGTCCAAGTGTTTCCAGATTGACTGGCATGATCCAATAAACTCAATTCCCAACTGGTGATTTTCTCACCCTTATAAATAATCTCAACACGCTTGCAAATGAGATGATCTCCCAATAGCCACTTGAGCTGACCCAACTGCAGCACGGAGAAAGAGTGTTTAGAAATCATTTCAACACTTTTCTGAATTTTGTGGAAAATGACATTCTGATTCTTAGATTGATTGAACATGATAATATTGCTGAGTGCACTAAAATTTTGCTTGAGGATTTCGAATGGTTTGGGCAAGCTTTTCTTTTCTTTTAAATTGGTCAAATGCTTGTACTTTAGAAAGGTTGGCAATGTGTTTTTGGTTGGCATTGTGCTTGAAAAGGTTCTCGGTCCTTCGCTGATAAGTTGGGGTGGTGTCACTTTGCTGAGTGATGCATCACTAATTATTAGTTAGTGTATTTGAATATAAATGATCTTGAGTTAATTACTCTTCATATCTTCTATGAATTGGTTTATCATTTAATAAATGAGCATATTTGATATATGCAGGAATAGGTCTAGAATATGAATTAGTTTGATTAATTATCAAATATTTATAATTCAACTTACTTGACTTCAGCAGTTTCATTAAAGTCGGAATCGGTTGATCTATAATATTATATAAGAAATATATCACGAATGATAAATAAAAATATAATTACTGATTATCTTGAGTATTGATCTTATCATTGACCTTAAGTTCCGATTCTTGAGAATCACCCACAATATTCTCATTTACTTTAACTTGATTGGGACTAATTGGTTGCTTTTGTGGCGTTTTCAAAATATACTCATTCATTCTGGTTTGTTTCAACTGATCATTATCATTAGCTTTCAATGGAATAGGAGTTCTAGTACTAACAATTATTAGCAAAAGCTTAATAAAGTGAATAATATCATTACGTTCTAATTCTTTTTGGACTCAACACTGGAAGTTCTAACTGATTTTTATGCTTTTCGACGGTGTTAGTTTCAAGAGTTTCGGTTGAAGTAATCTGAGAAAAAAACATGAGATAAATATAACCAAACAAAGTTGAAAGGATTACCTTATGATCTAAATTAATAGGCACTCCAATTTTTGATATTTCGTTATCGCAGGTATTCTTTAATTTATCATTGACCTAATTATCAATCGCATTAAAATTTTATCAAAACTCAATTTTTTATGAAATTACAATAGTTTTCTTCTGATTTGGTAAAAAATCGGTCAATTTAGAAATTTTAGGTGGCATCTTTCAAAACAAATTCAAGTTCAAAAATGGATATTAAAGTACTTTAACAGTCTTTAGTAAGTTGTATAATTAAAAATTGTGTTAATAAAAATTTTTAATAATGTCACAATTTTGAAAATAAAGACTGGATACCCTTTAATTTATATTTTAAGGAATTGGGAACAATGAACCAATCAATTTAAATCATCCATTTAGTTTAAATCAGTGTAACTCTTCCCGATGATTGGCTATTGATCTTAATTTAGTTGATGAGTTGTAAATTTAGTAAATTTTGATTTTTGAAGCTTGATATATTAATAATTTATCATGCTTTTAAAATCGTTTTATCAATTCATTAAAACATTATATTTTTCTATTTGATTCTCGGAATTTATATAGACTTTAAAATATTTTATTAATCTTTTCTATTTATAACATTATAGATTTTAATACTGCTGATTCATATATTTAAAATAGTCGATTGATTCAATTTTAATGTAAATGATACCATTACCTAATTCGGTTATAAAAATAATTTCGTTATCTTTGAAATTATAATTAATTCTAAATGTAATCAAATAAATTTTTAGTTCAAAAATTTTCAGATTTATATAACCTTATACATGTTGATTTTGGATGAACTTTTAAAAACAAATATGACAATTGTTAAGAAACATATAGAAAAGAATATGGATCATATTTTATTTCAAGCTAAATATCAAATCCATAATACTTCAAAAATCAAAAAATTTAAATATATTTTGCCTATTACGAGATTTAAGGATAGTAGCTACATAGAACAAGAGCCACACCCTTCAAACTAATTTATAAGACAGTTTTATTTGAATTGAAGCTATGATGAATAACAAAATCATAAATATATTGAAATTTTTGCGTATATAAATATATTATAATAAATTTATGATTATTGTAATTTAATATATTTGATTCTATAATACTATTTGACTTTTTTTCCAACCAAATCATATCATAGCCCCATTCAAATATAACTAAAGAGTTTTAAATAACATTAGCTTTATACATATAACAATGAAAGATTTCTAACTATTTTAGTATTTGAATAAACTTTTTAAATGTTGTAATACTTGTAGACGTATAGATTTTTAACTATCAAATTTTATTATCGATTATAACTATAAATGATAATTATTACATATTACATGTTTGTATTAAATCAACTGATAAATAGCATTTTACATAATTATTTCTAAACATGCATATTTGATTAACTCCACTGAATATATAGTATAATTGATCAATGTCAAAATATATTAAACATAGATATGTTGTTTGTCAAATATAAAAAAGAGTAAATAATTATAATTAGAAAGAATAATAATTAATTATTATATTAAATGTAATATCAACAAATATATCAAAATCAATTAATTTTAAATAATGATTCAATTACATCAGTAATTATATTTAATTTATACCTAGTTTGTATATAATAAATAATTGAATTTCAATAATATGTATATTACTCAAATGAAAATCTATAAAAATTAACTAAAGATATTACTCAGGAAGTATAATAGTATTGTCAAAAATTTATTAAATTTGACCTGGAATATTTTCAGAATTCTCTTTGAGTTTAAGTATACCTATCAATATTTAATAAGGGTTTAGGCAAAATTTCATTTGTAATACAGATATTCAAATATCATTTTATCAAGTATTTAATTACAAACTTTATAACACTAATCACAATATCACTATTATTTGTATAAAATAATTCTGACGATGTTTCTGCATCCAAAATATAACCCCAAATATGAATATTAATAAAAATCTTAGATATTGGGATAAAGCTGAAAATATTAAAGTCCTATGAACTTTAGCTGGATTTTGGCTTTGTTTTATTTTTCATATTATATAACACTTGATTCAATTTACGAAAAAAAAACGAGACATATTAAGCAAGAGTCATTTCAAATGCTAAAAACAAGACTGGGAAATTTAAATTTAATTCTGCTTAAAAATATTCATAAATATCAAATTAAAACTAAATAACAAATATTATATATTTTGAATATTATTATATTGGGTATACAAATAAATTATCTCTGATATTGTCATTACCGATAAAAACTAGTTTTCTATTATTAATTAAGCTCTCTGGATTGATCTTCAAAAAATAATATGGAATTATTATATTTAATCAAAACATTACATACATAACTTAATAAATGAACCAAAAAATAATTTTTTATAAATTAGAATTGTTTTATGACAACCAAAGGGAGGCAATATTAGGTAAAACTAAGTAATAAATAAAGCATATAATACACAATTAATAATTAATATTAAAAGAACAAAGTGAATCTAAATTTTATTAAACTGTTAAAAAAGAAAAATATTGATATAATTGTTTGGGACAAAAAGAAAAACATTATCTATCTCTTATTAAAAATAAAAAATATTATATTTCACATTTCATAAGAATGATAAGATAATATTTAACTTCAAATTATATCTATAATATTAACGAATATATATATTAACTTCCTCTGATATTTCAGATCAAGTTTTAATAATTTATCAAAAATATATAAAATTAATTTTATTGTATAAAAGCAGTCAAAATTAAATACAAAAAGAAAGTAGGATATCAAAATTAATAATTATTCACTCTAATATATTGAAAGAAATCAAATATTTTCCATGTTATTTTTCTTAATAATAACCTAATCTAAGTAGCAGAACCATTTCCAGAAAAATATGATTATATTTGCCTCCTTCATAGGACAAGGCTTGGTGTAAATGTTAATTGTAATATATTCAATTTATTTATCTCAATTATACTCTATTCAATTATTATAACGCCTTGTATCCTTAGTTTGATGTATTCACTATCAAATATTTAAACCTTTAATACTATCTTTAATTTATTATTAAATCCTATGTTCATTTTAATAAACTTGGTTATTCTTTTATAAAAATCTTTAATAAACATAAAAAATAGTTTTTATAAATTATATAATTACTCAATATTTGGATAAAAAGAAAATTTAAATAATGTTAATCAATACTAGCTTTCCCTACTAATAAATTAAACAATAATAATACCTTGTCCTTATTACACAGTGTATCCTATCATTTTATTTTAATGCTAATGAATTAAAAGGAATAACCAAGCTTATAAGTAAAGTACAATGAAAGAAAGAATTTTGGCTTATTATCCCATTAATTAAATTTTATGATAAGTTACTCTTTTTTGGTTTGTTTATTTAATAAAGAAAAAGATATATTAATAAAATTTATTAAGTGTATTATATTTCTAATAAATTATAATTCAAATAGTTTTAGAAGGAAAATTATTATAAATAGCACTATAAAATAACCAGAACAACTAAAGGAATCAAAAAGAAAATTAAAAACATTTTAATAAGGCTCATAAGTAACTTACCAAATCAATTGCCTAAAAATATCACATTGGTTTGAATCCTGAATTTGAGACTGAAAAGATAGTGAGAAAAATTATTAAATATATTTGGAGTGAATGCATGAGAGTAAGGTTAAAGTGAGGTTATTCAAAATTAAATTAAAGCTTACTCAGCAAAGCAAGAGAATACCTTTTTGGTAAAAGATAATTATTTGTAACAAGAATCACACAAATAAAGCATGCTGTAATTGCGGATATTTGTTTATATAACTTGGATCAAGTAGGACTTTCAAGTATTCTTAATGCCATGTAGAGATAGATCAAGATATCAATATCGCTAGAAATATACTCCTTCGCTATCTAACAGTCAGTTGAGCCAGTCTTCCAGGATTGCTGTTGGAGCTTACCCCTCGGGATCTCTGAACTTTATCCAGGACTTGAATAAGAGTGATCATATTTGATCAACTTTGGACAAGTTTAATTGTAAGCGCATGGATGAAGAAGACCAAACCGAGCGCTTTGTTATACTAATAATAAATTGGATAATTCAAAAGTTGATCTGATCAATGATGAATAATTACTATCAAAATCAAAAATAAAAATGTAAAGAATAACAGTGGCGATAAATATGTAAATTTTGGAATTTAAATATTTATTTTATATACATGGCCAAACATCATACAAATATTTGAATAAATGATGTAAATTTTGTAAATTAATTTGAAAATTTATTGTATATAAACTAAAAGGAAATATTATCATTTTTATAAAAAATGATATAGAAATGTTGATATATATCTAATATTGACGAAATAAAAAGATATATGCAAAAACTTAGATAATAGATATATATGTGTTGAAATTGGGGTAGTTATATTAGTAGTAAAAATCACAAATGAAGGCATATATTCAACACTTCAATGTTGTCAATCAAAACTTGTTGATATTAAAAGATTTTAACAAATAGAGAAGATTAGTATGGTGATTGGAGAGTTGGTCCAAAGCTTTAACAGCATCCGCCACGGTTGAATCCACCATTGCTGGTGTTGGCGCGATCGCCGCGAGATCCGTTCAAGGAATCGGCACCTCCCGATTCACGCAACAAATCAATTCTTCCGTTACCACTGTTGAGTTGGTTGGGGCGGTATGGGTTTCTGGAAGAAATAATGGAGTCTAAGGGCAATTTTTTGGCTACAAAAGTAAAGTTAGTTCATACTAGAAAAGAACCAAAGTCACAGTTATATTTACCTATTTCAGTAAACATTTCATTGATGCCTTGACCACTCTTGGCACTAGTTTCAAAGAATAAAAGTCCAAATTCGCGGGCACATTCCTCACCAACCTGTGTGGCGACTTGGCGAGCGGTAGTTGTTTCGCCTCCTTCTTGGCCTTCTTCAACTTCACCTTCATTTTCTTGTATTTCATCTGCCAAATCTAATTTGTTACCACATAAGGCAATCACAATATTTCCATTAGCTTGACGTTGTAATTCCTTTATCCAAGCGATAGCCTTGTCCAAAGTAGCCTAAATTGATAATTAACTTTAAAAATCTAAATAATAAAAAAATTCATCATCCCTACCTTTTTAGTAATATCATAAACGACTACAGCGGCTTGAGCGTTACGATAGTACATAGGAGCTAAAGAGTGAAAACGTTCTTGACCGGCAGTATCCCAAATTTCATATTTAATAGTTTTATCGCCAACTGGAGATTTTTGAGTTAAAAAGGCAGCTAAAATAAATTTAAAATTAGAATTAAAAAAAAATTAAAATTTTCAAAAATAATTTACCTCCAATAGTAGGTTCTTTATTCTCTTGAAATTCTTTATTAACGAAACGTAAAGCTACACTAGATTTACCAACCGCAGCTTCTCCTAAAATTCAAATAATTATTAATAAAAGTAATTTAGGATTGAAAATTCATTATTAATACCTAATAAAACCAATTTAACTTGAATAGTATTTTTCGCATTATTATTAACAGTAGGGTTAGGGGAGTTAGCAGCGCTTGATGAATTAGTATTGTTAGAAGCACTCGACATTTTGAACCTTATTTATTAAACTATATAATTTTTTGATATTTAATAAAGTAAAGAATTAATATTATTCAAATCTTCCTTTATTTTTTAAATTTATAATTTTTGGATTGATGATGATTTTGAATTGATTAAAAATGATTTAATTTTTTCTCATTTTTGCAAGTAGAATTTCTTATGATTTTCTCCTTAATTTGAATTAATTTACCTCATTTTTTTTCAAATTTTTTGAATTATTTTCTTTTTAATTATTTTATGAATTATATGACAAATATTAACTTTTAGAATTTATCTATTTCAAATCATCAAGCTTATAATATAAATACAATTTTGAACTTAATACTTTATTTTGATAATAATTTTTCATTACTATATTTGCAGATGTCAATTATGGGCAATTTAATGATCTATGATAATGATTGTTAATCTGATTCATTGATTTATTTTTTTAATAATAATGTAACCAATTATTGGATCAATCGAGTATTAATTATAATTATGATTGGTTATATAGAAAGATGAAATTAATGCAAAGTCTTTCCTGGATTTTCCGCAAGTTCAGAGAATGCCTATATTAATATTAAATCATGGCTTATATATATCACTTGTAATACAGATACTTGGATATTATTTCACTCTAGTATTTAGTTTCAAACAATACAAAACTAAATATATTATTATCTTCTTTAGTTTATTAAAAATATTTATGTTTTTGTTTTGACTTCAATTATAAGAACAAGTTTTATTGAGATTAAATATCTAATTCTTTATAATATTTAATTATGTATTTTATATGCTAAAATTTATGTTACAATCCAATTTGATTTTATTAAATATCCTTGATTAAATCAATTTAAATCATTTTTCTTTGATTTGAATTTTATTATTATTTTATACCATCAATAATCACTATTATTTAAAAAAATTTAAAGCTTCCTTAATATAATTTTAATATTATCAATTAATATTTCAAAATTTTTAATATAATATTAGTAATTTATAGAGCTTATTAAATTATTTATTATTATAGTCTATATATTATTATAATTATAGGTAAAATGGGATAAATTAATGCTTAATTTTTGATTTAAATTATTATTAAAAATATCTTTTTTATTAAGATAATGATAAAATATGTTTTATATCAATATTATATTATTATAGATTGATATACATTATTAAATATTTATATAATTATATAATTATTAAATGATATATAAGTAAATTAAAGAAATCATTTAAATAT